>QLSR01000084.1:776856-926867 GCA_031780015.1 Citrullus colocynthis
CCCCCCCCCCCCCCCCATGAGTTACCTTGAATTATAAACTTTCCAACTGTGAAATTCAAGGGCTACCTGTATTCGACTCGACTTACCGCTACTATTGTGGGTTAAGTTAGGAAAATTTATTTCACATGAAATTGGGCGACGAATTCCATCCGTCAACGTTGTTAAGAGACTACTCCACACAACTAAGGTTATTTGATGTTAGGTATGATGAGATTATTCCGTCCCAACTAAGGTTGTTTTTTAAGTTGGGCGTGTTAAATTTACTCCACCCTGACTAAGGTTGTTTTCGACGTTAAGCAGCGTTGAGTTTACTACACCTCAACTAAGGAAAAATCTTTCAAACTATGCAAATGTTTATAAGCTTTCCAAAGCTTTATTATCAAGCTTGAGCTTTTAAGCCAAACATAGTTTTATAAAATTGTCACAAACTAGGCAACCTAGCTCATGTTTTCAAATGTTTTCAACTTTCTAGGTAGCGAGCAGAACTGGGGTGCTTAGCCTACTCGTCGAACTTTTCTAGATCTACTTTTTAGTTTTGAGCATTGTAAATATTTGTATCTAGACCTAGCATTGTACATTTGGGGTCTAAAGAGTAACGAAAATGTGTAAAAACTCTGTTGTTATTATAAAGTTTAATTTGGTATTGTTTATGGCCTGGATGTAAGTTAATATTATGTGATTGAGTGCTTGGTAAGGGAATTTGAGGAGAGTTAAGTTGACAATGGATGTCGTAAATGATCGATATCTACTATCATCACGCCTCTTTTCGAGTTAAGAAGATAGCTCGGGAGGGGGTGTATTGGCTGTCCATAAGCTTAGAATGTATGCTTAACTTAGATTCAAAGAAACTTGGTTAATTAGGTTAGGACCTTCCCGCTAATTGATCACAAAATTGAATCCTAGGGTTTAATGCGCTTGTTCTTGGTTTTAATTGATTACTATCAAACCCAACTAGAATTCGAGGTTTGTAGTTTAATTAGGGCTTAGCGCTTTAATTAGTGGCTAGGATGTTTGCTCGATTTATTCCAAGTGATTAGGCTGCTTTTACGTCAATTAATTTGGATGAATTGAGTAAGTAATTGTGATTTAATCGATTACGAGTTCATTAAGATATTTCAATGATAGAAGTTACACAAGAACCCAATTTGCTCCCAAGACTAGAATTCCCACCGTTGATTATATTTTCCTGTCATTTTACTTTCCTACCTTCATTTCATGCCTAGTTCTAATCCATACCAACTCCCCCTCCCCCACATTTATCCCTTTTATCATAACATCGAGTTTCTTTTAAAGTTTATTTGAATGAGATTCAAAATTTATAGTTTATGTTATAAGAGAGATGAATATTTAAATAAGATTTAAATTTGAATTCTACGAATGAGATTCATATTAAAACTATAGGTTATGTTAGAGAAGGTTATTTGAATATGATTTAAATTTAAATTAAATATGAGATGTTTAATTAATTGATTTTAGTTAATTATATTTATTAAATATGATTTAATATATTATAATTAAATTAATATTAATTAATAATATTATTATATCAAAATAACTTCTACGTAGTGAGAAGTTATTTTTCTCTCCTTCAGTTTTTACACAAAGAGGAAGGAAGGGAGTTACAGAGAAGTAGCAGTATCACAAGACACATAACAGTTCTATGAAATTCTCTTTCCCTCTCAAATTCTCTCTTTCTCTCAAGAACACTCTCCCTTACTAAAAGAAATTGGGAGCCCACAACTCAGTTGATTCTTCCTATAGAATAGCAATGAAGGTTCTGTGGTGGTGTTCAAAGAAGAAGTTCTATATCATTTGTTGGAGAAGGTTTCACTGGTTCATGAGTTGGTGTGAAGAAGAATTCCTACACCAAAGACGGTCTTCAAAGCTAGGAAACTTCTATTCCTTAAATCATCTAAACAACATACTAATTGTTATGTTTATCCAAGTTTTGTATGTTCTCTACAATTTATGTTTTTCAAAAGAAATTTAATAGCACATGACAATCACTTGCTTCTGTTGAGGATTCAATTCCTTCAATTGGTATTATAGCCAGATCATGCCTTTAAATTTTGTTTTGAAAACAAAATTTGGAGAATGTGGGTGTGAATTTTTACATTGTGAATGTGGGCTTGCAAAATAGATGTTTTCAATTTTGGCACCTTAGATTTATTGTTTTGATGTGATAAAAATGTGTAAGGGCCTGTTATTCTGGCCATTTTAATTATGCTATCAAGTCTGGTAAATCTGTGTCATTGGAGGAGCAAGAGCTGTTGAGGAAGATTGAAAAAAGACGAAAACTGCAGTTGAAAAAGAATTTTGTACTTTAGCATAGAGCAATGCGTCGCAACGCTATGCGCTACATTGTGGCACAAAGGCGTAAGCGTCGTGACACTCGCCTTGAACGTCACTGTGCTATGACTTCGAAAGCCAGAGCGTAGTGCGCTTCCAAATAGCGTGATGGTTGAACGCGGTTTTGGAATTCCGCCAAATCATGGGTTCGAGCTGGGCAAGTGCAGTTTTACTGTTTTTTGGCCTTTCTTGACGCACGAGTTTTTTGTTTTCTTAATGGTCATGGAAAGATATAAAAAAAAAACCTTAATTTAGAGTTTTAAAATTATTATTAATTTAAATTTACATTTCTTGATGGTCATAGAACATCAAGAAAGATTTATATTTAACTTAATGTGCATGTACATCAAGAAAAATATTTTTCTTGATTTAAAAGTACGTAAGTTACGTCAAAATAGTGAATTCTTGGTTTTTGGATTTGTTGATGGTAAAAAACCATCAAGAAAACCCTCTCTTGATGGTCATCGCCCATGAAGAAAAGCATGTAGATTGACATTCATTGGCCATCAAGAAAAGGCCCAAATATGGGCCTCAGCCACAAAGCGACAAAACAACGTTGTTTTGAGCTGACTTGCCCATTTAGGAAACCTTCGTATTAAAATCCTTTTCTTCTTAGGTTTTGAAACCCTCATTGTTCACCTAAGACTACTTCACATTCCCGCCGCCTTTCTCCCTCATACCGTTGTCCTGAGAAATTGACCTGTTCCTTCACCATTAATGGCGTCCTCGACGATAACGAACCCAACCATGTTCGCGTCTCATTTTCCATTGCTGCAACTCTCTTTATTTTGCCATCACTCACTTCTTCATGACCGCCTTTCTGCTTCTGCTTCCCCTTCAGTTTGTAGGTCCTCATTTCGGAGAGTAAATGGTGACACTCAGCTTCTCTCACCTTCGTCTTCCTCGAGATACTGCAATTCGACTCGAAATGTGAAGGTTAAGTCACAACTGAGGCATCTAACCTCAAAATGGATATCAGTTGTGGCTCACATTTTTTGCTAGCGAAAGCCACGAAAATTTCAAAACCCACGAAAATCTGGGGGAATCTGCGCAACTTGTGGTGTTTAGAAGATTTCGGGCAGTAGAGTTCGAGTTTGAAGTTGAAATTTTTCAGTTAGTAAGTTAAGACACTTCTTAACATTTCTTAAGAAAGATATTTGTGCTAATTGTGAGTGAAAGTGGGTAAATTTGGTAGAAAATTGTGACTTATTGAATTTTTTATCAAGCCAGAGGAGTTGGGGTTTTGGAGAAGCTTCTGGGCAACCCAAGAGGTTTTAAGGCTTCAACTCCTCAGGTAAGGTTATTAAGAGGCTTGTTTTGAGTTATTGGCAACAAATTTGAGTTAATCTGGTTGAAATTTTTAGGAAAAACGAGTTGAAATACTAGTGTACAAAGTCTGAAAAACAAGGAATAAAACTGTGAGAAGATTAGAAGTTTTCTCTCAAACCAATCGTGAAAATTGGAAGCTTCTTTCACGAAAGTTGAAGAATATTGAGTGAAGAAATGGCTGATGAAGGAAGAAGTAATCGAAAAGGCAATTAAATTGAAGGAAGACAATGAAGACGTGCGGTTACGAAGAAAACAGAGCAGCTTGAAATTTGTGGGAAATCAGAGCTACCTGAGGTAATTCGTGGACTTTAAACCTACGGATAATTTAATTTAGAGGTAGTTAAAATATTTTGTTGAAGAAATTCGGGTGGTTTTAGGGTTGGATTGGTTGAAATCAATGTTTAAAATTATGGCATGTAAAAAAGAAAAACAGTGTAATGTTTGCTATTTCTAAGGTATGTTTTGAAGTCATTTGAGCTTATGTAGAATTTAAGGAATAACCTAGAGCTTGTAAACCCTTATTTCAGATTAAATTGGTTGAAAACTTAGAAGAAGCGAGGCATACTATAAATGGTTATTTTCAAGTTTTCCATACTAAACTTATATATAGTATTATGATTTGTATTCAAGCTGGGCATGATCAGATTAATAAAGTTTGGTTTTAAAGAATGAAATTATTCCCTATGTTTAATATGATTTATGCAAGATTGGATATATTTTAACCAAGTATGAGTTAAGATTTTAAGGGTTACATTGTGTTTACTATTGACTTGGCTGAATTTATGGGAATATTAAAACTCTTTGGACTTGGAAGAGGTTAGATGGGAAGTAACCTTGGATTTTATTTGAATTTCAGGCCAAACAACGTTAGGTGAAGCTTATTAGCCCAAGGGAACGAGGCAATAGCTAGGAGTGGATTCGTTTTAATTACTTAATACTAAAGTATTTGAGTATATTATGTATATTCATTATGTTAACCCTCCAGTATCTTTGTGTGTTTGTTTTGTTTAGGGGCATAAGAATGTTTTATGCTCGAACAAGTACATGAGCTCGACCTGTTACTTGAGTCCTCGTTAAGGTAACCATTTCAATTTCGGTGTAATGATATTATATTTTTTATTAAAAGATTTGGTTTCTTCTAACATGGGTTGAAAAATGTGTATACATATATAGTGTGCTAAACAACCGGGTAGTACAGAGTGTGGGTACTATACTATAAAGTTCATATACGACATAGTAACTTGTATGAGCACAATAATTATGTACGTGGTATGCATTTGCTTAAACCATCTTCTTTAACTATAATTTTTACACTCAATATAATTGTTTTTAGTCAACATAATATGGTTTGTTTACTTGCAGTTGACGAGACAAACACCTTACAGTCAATTGGAATTTAAACACGATGAGAGTTGACTATTGTGACTTCACAATTTATTGTTAAGTTTAAGGACAAAGTTTATGTTTTGTTAGGTTTAAGGACAAACAATATGATGTCAAGTTTGGTAGGATTAGGCCTTATATGTTTTGGTTTCAAGATTAAACTTTTTGTAGAAAAGGTATTTTACTAGTTGATTAATGAAAATTACTTGATTCATGTAACATGCTCAAGTTGTTTGGAGTGAATGCAAATTGTAGGTATAAAACATGCTTGGGGTCGATTATTAGTTGCTTCTGGGGGGTCACAATGACCCAGATCTTTTTTTTTTTTCCTCAAACTGTTAAAGTTGACGGCCAAAAAACGTCAAGAAATGTTGATTCTTGACTGCCAAAAAACGTCAATAAAAACATAGCATAATACATTTTTCTTGATGGCTAAAAAACGTCAATAAAAAGGATTTTTTTATGGTTATTTACAAATACTTGATGGACAAAAAATATCGATAATAATCTACTTTGTCTTTAAAAAAATATCAACAAAAGTATCTATCTTGATCGGCTCCAATACTTGATGGGCAAAAAACATCAATCTAACCTATATTGATGGCCAAAACCATCAAGATAGAGTTTGTGTTGATGTATTTTGGCCATCAAGAAAACTATCTTTCTTGATGCTCAAGCTCCAATACTTGATGGGCAAAAAACATCAACCTAACCTCTCTTGATGGCCAAAACCATCAAGATAGGGTTTGTGTTGACGTTTTTTGGCCATCAAGAAAACTATCTTTCTTGATGGTTAGGCTCCAATACTTGATGGGCAAAAAACATCAACTTAACCTATCTTGATGGCCAAAACCATCAAGATAGGGTTTGTGTTGACGTTTTTGGACATAAAGAAAACTATCTTTATTGATGGTCATATTTTTTTGTTATGGGCTTTCTTGATGTTTTTTTGCCATAAAAATATGTCTTTCTTGATTTTTTTTTGCCATCAACAAAAGCCAAATTTATAGTAGTATAGAGCATAATGCACTTCCAAATAGTGTCGCGACGTTTTGATGGTTGAACGCGCCCCTGAAATTCTGCCAGGTCATGGGTTTGAGCTAGGTAGTTGCAGTTATACTGTTTTTTTGTATCTTATTTTATTTTAATTAATTAAATTGATATAATTTGATTATATTGATTTAATTAATTCTAGGGGTTTCCAAAATTGGTATATTTTTGCTAATTTAATTTAATTTTTGCATGGGATATATGATTAAATTAGAGTTGATATATATATATTGCATAATGTATGTCATATAGTTTAAAATCTCACCTTAGGAAAACATTATCATGCATCATATTTAATATAAGTATTATGTTATTTGAATGTATGATATTATTAGCATGCACATCCATGCTTTTTAATATAAATGTTATATTATATAATTGTATGTATTAATAAGCATGTCCATGCATCATACCATAATATGATTGTTATATTGTATGATATATATGATTAATTTTCATTATTTAATATCAAGTGTTATATTGTTTAATGAAAATGAATATGCATTGAGCATGACATTACCTTAGTAAATATAATTGTTATATTAAGCTAACGTCATTAGAATGCATGAAATAGGTTTTAATTTTTCATTAAAATATAAGAGTTATGTGTTTAATGAAATAAATTAAAATCTATAATAAAAAGTTGCATGCAAACATAAGTTATGAACTAGTTTTAAATGGTTTAAAATTGGTTCACCTAAAATTATGTTTAATATTTCTAATATGATTAGAAATAGGTTAATCTTGTATATTTATTTTAATATGATTAAAATAAATGTAATAAAAGATTAAATTTATTAAATATTTGCCTATAAGGGACCTTTGTCTAAGAAAGGTTTTGTCTAAGGCTGATGTATTTAAGCTGACGGAAACAAAACACTTCTAAGCATGCAATGATTGATTTGATTTTATTAAAGTGTTTAATAAATGATAACCGAGGTTGTTAAAGTATTCAATATGAGAGTTATATTGAGCAAATTAACAAAGGACTTAGTTAAATTAATTAGCTGGATTTACCTAAGTAATAAATCCTAGGTTTAAAACACTCAGTGGGAGGAAAAAGATATATATGATATGTCATTTATTTCTCACGTTTCTCTCTAAAAGTTCACATCATGAGATCTATGATCGGCCTCGTGGCACCTCAATTTGTGCCCCCTTCGAATGGTGTTTTCATAGGTCAATATCAAGGTGAATGGATAGAGTGTTTATAGTAAGTGAGAGAAGGACGTGTGTCAACACATCCTAGGTCTCCTTTTGTTTGCTAGATAAGTTTCGTGCTCAACCTCGTGGCACCTCAATTTTTGTTCCCCTTCGGATGGTGTTCGTATGAAATTTATCTCAAACTCCTGTTAAGGATAGGATTGCTTTAGTTTTTTTCCCAATCGGTTTTTCCCTTCGGTTGGCTCATTGGGGCGAAACTCTAGGATCTAAAATGAAGGGCATTACACTTACAAAAAATTATTAAGCAAGTTAATGATTTCTTGACCAAATGAATGGTTACTAATTATTATAGGAATAAGAGTTATTTTGGCGTAATAATTAGTTAAGAATGTCTCAGTTTAGTGAAGGGATGACTGACTATCCTTCGGTGGCTTTTATCCTAATCAGTGAAGCATCATTGCAAAATTAGATGTCAAAATTTGAGTAAATTAGTAATTTTGCTTGAGTTATGCAATTTTTCTGATAAAAATAATTTGTATGTTTCAGCATCTTCAAACATGTCAAGTGCTTTTATTAAATTGCTAAGTGTCGAAAAAATGAATGGTGAAAATTACGCTTCATGGAAAAACACTGTTAACACTGTACTCATCATTGAGGATCTAAAGTTTGCCTCACTGAGGAGTGTTCTCAAATTCCTACTCAAAATGCATCACGAGATGTTCGTGATGCATATGAGAAATGGATGAAGGCAAACGAAAAAAGCTAGAGCATATATTCTTGTCAGCTTGTCTGAAGTTTTGGGAAAGAAGCACGAAACCATGGTCACTGCTCGTGAGATCATGGCTTCACTACAAGAGATGTTTGGACAACCGTCTTCACAAATCAAGCATAATGCTCTAAGATTCATTCATAATGCACGTATGAACGAGGGGGCCCAATGCGAGAACATGTTCTCAATATGATGGTTCACTTCAACGTGGTTGAAATGAATGGGGCCATCATTGATGAGGTCAGTCAAGTTAGTTTTATTATGAAATCTTTACCTGAGAGTTTCTTTCAATTCAAGATCAACGCTATTATAAACAAACTGAACTACTCTCTCACTACCCTCCTTAACAAGTTGCATACTTATGAGTCCATGCATAAAGGAAAAGGATCACATGGAGAGGTAAATGTTGTTAGTTCCTCTAAATAGTTCCACAGAGGTTAGACCTCTGGGACAAAGTCTACTTCTTTCTCTACCAAAAAGAAATGGAATAAGAAGAAGGGTAACAAGGGTCATAAAACTAACCAAGCTGCAACCCAAAAGGGCAAGAAAACGTCCAAGGTTGCAAAAGGAAATCATTTCCTTTGCAATCAGGATGGGCACTAGAAGCGAAACTGCCCCAAGTATTTGACAGAGAAAAAGAAGACCAAACAAGGTAAATATGATTTAGTAGTTTTGGAAACTTGTTTAGTGGAGAATGATGATTCTGCCTGAATAATTGGTTCAGGGGCCACAAATTATGTGTGTTCTTCTTTTCAAGGGATTAGTTCCTGGCAGCAATTTGGGATTGGCTAGATGACCATGCAGGTTTGAACAGGGCAGGTTGTTTCAGCAATTGCAGTGGGAGGCGTCAAATTACTCTTCCATAAATCTTTTATTTCTTTACACAATGTATTTGTAGTTCCTGATTTAAAAAGGAACTTAGAAATATTTTATCAGTTTCAATATAAATAAAGCGTTTATTTATAAAGAATGTGTTTATATTTGTTTTGAAAACTTAGAGAGTAATTTATATGTGCTAAGATTGTTAGCATCTTAGGTGCTTCTAAATACCGAAATGTTCAGAACTGCAACAACTCAACATAAAAGACAAAAGGTTTCTCCTAAAGAAAATGCTCATCTTTGGAATCTAAGATTAGGTCACATAAATCTCAATAAGATTGAAAAATCAGTTAACAGGGGACTTTTAGAGTTAGAAGAAAACTCTTTACCTGTATGTGAATCTTATCTTGAAGGAAAAATGAAGAAAAGACATTTTACTAGAAAAGATTATAAAGCCAAAGAACCCTTACAACTTGAACATTCAGATCTTTGTGGTCCCAAGAATGTTAAGGCAAGAGGAGGGTATGAATACTTCATCTCTTTCATAATTGATTATTCAAGATATGGATATCTTTACCTAATGCATTACAAGTCTAAAGTTGTTAAAAAGTTCAAAAAGTATAAGGCTGAAGTTGAAAACTTGTTAGGTAAAACCATTAAAACATTTCGATTAGATCGAGGTAAAGAGTATATGGATTTAAATTTCTAGAACTATATGATAGAACATGGAATTGCATCCCAAGTCTCAGCACCTAGTACACATCAACAAAATGGTGTATCAGAAAGGAGAAGCAGAACCCTGTTAGACATGGTTCAGACTATGGTGAGTTATGCTCAATTGCCAGACCCATTTTGGAGTTATGCAATAACGACTACATTATATATTTTGAACAATGTTCCATCCAAAAGTGTTTTTGAAACTCCTTTGGAATTTTATGGAGAGGTCGTAAAGATAGTTTACAACACTTTAGAATTTAGGGTTTTCTAGCACATATGCTTAAGACAAATCCTAAGAAATTGGAACCTCATTCAAGAGTGTGCCTATTTGTAGGGTATCCCAAGGAAACGAGAGGTGGTCTCTTCTTTGATCCACATGAGAGAGCATATACCACGCAGTAAAATAGTGTTAAATGAACTTTCCAATGAAACTACTGAAACTTCAACAAGAGTTGTTGAAGAAATTGGTACATCAACAAGGGTTGTTGATGGGGTTTCATCAAGTCATACACATCCTTCTCAAGAGTTGAGAGAGCCTCGATATAGTGGGAGGGTTATAAACTCACCTACTTATTATTTGAGTTTAACTGAAACTCAAGACATCATACCAGATGACCTATAATCAGGCAATGAATGATGTGGATAAGATGAATGGGTTAAAGTTATGGATCTTGAAATGGAGTCTATGTTCTTCAATTCAGTCTGGGAACTTGTAGATTAACCTGAAGGGGTAAAACCTATAGGTGCAAATGGATCTAGAAGAGGAAAAGAGGTGTAGTGGTAAGGGGCGCACCTTTAAGGCTAAACTGGTGGAAAAGGGTTATACCTAGGTTGAGGGAGTGGACTATGAAGAAGTTTTCTCACCTGTTGCCATACTTAAGTCTATCTAGATTTTCTTGTCCATTTCCATATATTATGACTATGAAATACGGCAAATGGATGTCAAGATTGTCTTTTAAATGGTAATCTTGAAGAGACAATTTACATGAAACAACCAGAAGGATTCATTCAACAAGGTCAAGAAGAAAAAGGTTTGTAGGCTTAATCGATCCATTTATCGATTGAAAACAAGCATCTCGATCTTAGAATATAAGATTCGATATTGTGATCAAGTCTTACGGCTTTGACCAAAATCTTAATGAACCCTGTGTCTACAAGAAAATGATCATTGGGAATGATATAGGTTTATTGATGAATGTAAAGAAATGCTAGCTGCCGAATTCCAAATGAAAGATTTGGGTGCGGCACAATTTGTTCTAGGGATTCGGATAATAAGGGATCGGAAGAATAAAACATTAGTCTTGTCTCAAGCATCGTATATTGACAAGATGCTTGTCAGGTATTTGATGCACAATTCCAAGAGAGGCTTATTGCCTTTTTAGCATGGAATTGTATTGTTTAAGGAATAGTGTCCTAGGACTCCTCAAGAAGTTGAGGAAGTGAGACGGATTTCCCTATGCATCCACTATAGGCAGCCTAATGTATGCTATGTTGTGTACAAGGTCTAACATTTGCTATGCAACTGGGATGGTCAGTAAATATCAGTCCAATCTAGAATTTGACCACTGGACTGTAGTTAAAACCATCCTCAAGTATCTTCGGAGAATGAGAAACTACATGCTTGTGTCTGGGGCTAAGGATTTGATCCTTACAAGATATACGGATTCTGATTTTTAAACTGATAAGAAGTCTAAAAAATTCACATCAGGATCAGTGTTTACTTTTAATGGAAGGGCTGTAATTTGGCTAAGCACAAAGCAAGGTTGCATTGTTGATTCTACGATGGAGGCAAAATATGTAGCTACTTGTGAAGCTGCTAAAGAGGCTGTCTGGCTTAGGAAGTTTTTGACAGACCTTGAAGTTGTTCCTAACATGTCAATCCCCATCACATTTTATTGTGATAATATTGGTGTTGTGACAAATTCCAAGGAGCCTAGAAGCCACAAACGTGGAAAGCATATCGAGCACAAGTATCATTTGATATGGAAGATTGTGTAACGAGGAGATATGATGGTCACACAGATTGCTTCGAAGCACAATGTTGTTGATCTATTTACAAAGGCTCTCATGACTAAAGTATTTAAAGGTCATCAGAGAGTCTAGGTCTATGGGTCATGCCACATCTAGTCTAGGCCAAGTTGGAGATAAGTATGGAGTTATGCTCTAGTTTATTTTACTGTACACCCCACTAGCTTTAGGATAAGTGAGAGATTGTTGGGACTGGTGTTCTAAATCTCTTGAGTCTCGTAGTTTTGTAAATTTGTAAATACATTTTATTTATTCAATAAAATAAGAAGTTGTTTTATTTATATCTTGTATTAACACAACCCAATAAACTAAGATTCTATGGTTGTTTTATGTAAACTTAAAACATGTATGTAGTTGACATACGAGGTTGGATTATGTTTAAGTAATAACCAAAAGGTGTGTAGTATAGGAATAAGATTGGGTGCCTTATTCTGGTAACACTACGAATAACACCCACTTTGTAATTGTTACAAAAGTTGTAAAGTGTTACAATCGATTTGATCCTAATCGTTCATGTGGCGACATGTGAGTAAGGGTATCCTATGCAAAGAGTTTGTATAAGACCGAACCGTGAAATATTTAATTTCTCTCTGTAACACAATTAATTGAAGAAGTTAACATTTCATAGGATGACTATAGGTGACTCGACCTTAATCCTGAGTAAGTTACGAACTCTTGTCTATGAGGGCAATCCTTTGATATGTATGGGTGAGAGTGGCCAGATCGCCGACTCAATATGTTTACCATTTTGGAAATTTGTCTCCATAGGGAGCTGAGAACATATCTTCACAAGATGAAATTCACTCCTTCTCATGTTTAGGGTAAGTAGATAAATTGTTCTCTTAAAGGCTAATTCTAGGTCTTGAACAATAAGATCTCATTCTCTCACTGGCCCGAGAGAGGTTAGTTTATAGTTAGACTATAAATAGTTCGTTCACTAGAGGATTAGTGGTACTTAAAGAGTTAAATATAACTACACGGGTAACAGTAATTTGACCCAGCTGTAGTTATGAGTAATTTGTGAAGGGTCGACTTACTATTGATTAGTTAACTCCATGGACATAGAAATATATCTATAATGCGAAGAGTGAAGCTGTAAGTTTTTAGTGGAGTGACCTACAGTTAATGAATATTGATTAATTTAATTAAAGAGATTAATTGATTAATCTCATATTATTTGAGCTTCTAATCTATAGGTTCATAAAGTCTCTTTGCTAGCTCATTAAGGATTTGTATAAGAATAAAATATTTTTGTTTAATTTGAATTGTTTAAATCAATTCAAATTAATAAGAGAGTTAGTTGTATGTGATACAATTAGTATAATGTATATAGATACATTATAATATAAAGTTTATTTTGAATGAGACTCAAAATTTATAGCTTATGTTATAAGAGGGATGAATATTTAAATAAGATTTAAATATTAATTATATGAATGAGATTCATATTAAAATTATAGGTTATGTGAGAGAAGTTTATTGAATATGATTCAAATTTAAATTAAATATAAGATAATTAATTAATTAAAATTAATCTTATTTAATTAACTTTATTAAAAATGATTTAATATATTGTAATTAAATTAATATTAATAATATTATTATTATATTAAAATAACTCCCACGTAGTGGGAAGTTATTTTTTCTCTCCAGTTTTTATGTAAAGAGGGAAGGAGGGGAGTTACAGAGAAGTAGTAGTATCACAAGACATAGAATTGTTCTATGAAATTCTCTCCCTCTCAAATTCTCTCTTTCTCTGAAGAACACTCACCCTTACCAAAAGAAATTGAGAGCCCACAACTCCTCAGTTGATTCTTCCTAGAGAATAGCAAGGAAGGTTTTGTGGTGGTGTTCCAAAGAAGAAGTTCTGTATCATTCGTTGGAGAAGGTTTCACTGGTTTGTGAGTTGGTGAGAAGAAGAATTCCTACACTGAAGACGGTCCTCAAAGGTAGGAAACTTCTATTTCTTAAATCTTCTAAACAACATGCTAATTGTTATGTTTATCCAAGTTTTGTATGTTCGCTAAAATTTATGTTTTTCAAAAGAAATTTAATGGCACATGGCAATCACTCGCTACCTTTAAGGATTCAATTACTTCAATATCCATGGACATAGAAATATATCTACAGTGTGAAGAGTGCAACTATGGGTTTTTAGTGGAGTGACCAACAATTAATGAATGTTAATTAGATTAATTAAAGAGTTTAATTAATTTAATTTTGAATCATCGGAGCTTCTAATCTACAGGTCCATTAGGTCTCTTTGCTAGCTCACTAAGGGTAAAATAAGTATTAATATAAAGTATAATGTATTATGATACATTATAGTTAATTATAAATGCGATATATAATTGAAACTATATAATATGAGAGATTCTCATCTGAAAATTAGTTTAATATGAATTAGGTTCATATTAAAACTATAGGGTAAAATTAATATAAATGAGATTCATATTGAAACTATAGCTTAAGAGAACGATATGCATTTTTATATGATTTAAATGCATTATGAATAAATATGTGATGTTTATATGTTAATTAATTAATTAATTGGTTATTATTTATTTAATTATATTAAATTTGATTTAATGCATTTAATAAATAATAATTAGGGATTAGGTTTACGACTTAAATTCTATATAATGATATAGAGATACAGGAAACTCATGGCAAAAACGCCATAAACTCCCTTCTCTTTAAAATTTTCTGAAAACCTTCTTTCAAAATTCTTTAGTTCCTTAGAACAAGAAATGTATTTTCTAAATTCTTTTTTATATATGCTTAGTCTTATTTTTTCAGAAAATCAATTATGTTTTTTCTTTCTCAAATTAAAGACAAAAGCGATCATATTCTTTTGCATTGAGATTCAATCCCTTCAATTGGTGTCAGAGTTAATGGAATTGTCTTTGTTGTTAGTTTAAGAAAATCAAATTGATTTTGATGGGTGCAAAATTATGTAGTTCATATGTTGATTGTTGTAATTTAATTTAGGTTTTCCATAATAGATGTTTCGGTATTTGGATCTTAGATTTCTGCTTTAATGCTTGATTTGATCAATTATGTATGGGCTTGGTTCTATTTTTTGGGCATTTAATTTTGTTATCGAGTTTGTAATTATGTCTGAGTCGTTCATACGCTAATTTTGCTACGAAGAACACTGGAAAATAAAGACAAAAGACGTAGAAATCGATGAAGAACTGCAGATTATGGAAAAAGCACAGTGGCGCTCCAACACGACACGAGGCGGGCTCATTCTTTTTTTTTTGCAAGCCACGGTGCTCCAAACATTACAGGCGCCCACGAGGTGCAGTTCGAGAGTTTGATCCTAGCTATGTTGTTCTCTAGGTAGGTAGGTTTTCCTTATTTTATAATTAAATTAATATAATTTGATTATATTAATTTAATTATTCGTTTAGGATGCCAAATATCGGTCTATTTATGTTGTTTAATATAGTTTAATATGCATGTGATGTATGTTTAAATTATATTATTTTTAATATACATATTGTATGTCATATAGTTTTATAAACCATAAGTTAAGCATAATCATGCATCATATTTAAATATAAATATTATATTTAAAATTTAAGTTATTCCTAAATTATGTAGATGCATGATGAATATTATATAGTTTGCATCTTAATAATATAAGAGATATATTTTTTTTTAATGTATGATTAAACGCATGCTTACTCTATGTATATAAACTTTTTTCATTAATTGATTAATATAAGGTGTTATATTATCATTATGTTAATGAAAATGGTGATGCATGCAGTATGACATTACTTAGCTAATATAATTGTTATATTTAATTAATGTCATTAGTATGCATGTTATAGGTTTTAATTATTCATTAAAATATAATAGTTATATGGTTAATGAATTAGACATTAAACTATAATAAAGATTTGCATGCAAAGACGAGGTTCTAATCAATTTTAAATTGTTTAATTTTTTTTTAAAACTGACTTTATGTTAATTTATTTCTAATATGATTAGAAATAGATTAATTTTTTATTTTCTTTTAATAGGATTAAAATGAACTCAATAAAATATTAAATTATAAAATGTTTGCCTATAAGGGACCTTTGTCTAACGAAGGTTCTATCTAGGATTGGGATACTTAAGTTGACTGAAAGGGAACACCCCTACCTGAGAACCAACCTAGGAGAATTAGTCAAACATTTTATAGCATACAATAAATGATTAACATTTATTAAAATGTTTAATAAATAGTAATCACATATTGTTAACTATCCAATATAAGTGTTATACTGGGCCAACTTAACATATGACTTAGATAAATTATTAGCTGAATTTGCCTAAATAATTATAACTCTATGTTATAAAACACTTAGTGGGAGGAAAATGGTATATTTGATATGTCAATTTTCGTTCATGCTTTCCCCAAAAGTTCACATCGTGAGATTCATGCTCGGCCTCATGATGCGCTGGGTGCATCCTCCCATAGGAAGTATTTGCATGAGTCAATATCAAGGTGAATGAAGAAAGCGTTTATAGTAAGCGGGAAAAGGAATGTGTCAACACATTTTACGGTCTCCTTTATTAGTTCGTAATATTTTTCCATGCTTGGCCTTGAGGCGCCTTTGGAGCGTCTCCCCCTTAGGAAGGTGTTTGCGTGGAAAGAGACATAATGAACTCCAGAAATGATATGATCACTATAATCAACCGCACCAATATTGTCCTTCCCCAAGGTAGGCTTATTGGGGTAGAGTTATAGGGTTGAAAATGAAGGGTTACACTTAAAAAAAAAAAAAAAAAAAAAAAAAATTAAGTAAGGTAACAATTTCTTGACCAAATCAATAGTAACTAATTATTATAAGAATAAGAGTTATTCTGGTATAATAATCAGTTGAGATGGCTCAATTCAGTGAAAGAATAACTGTACACCCTAAGGTGACATTTATTCTAAATCACTAAGGTAACATTACAAAAGTAAAATGGCATTAGGATTCATTAAATTTTTTGTTAAATTATGATTGGTTTTAATAAGTAATGCAAAGATTTCTAATATAAATAATTTGTTTGTTTCAGCAACTCAAATATGTCTAGCGTTGTCATTAATTTACTAGTTGCTGATAAACTGGCTGGAGGAAATTATGCAAATTGGAAGATACCATAAATATTGCATTGGTAATAAATGACCTCAAATTTGTTTTATCAAAGGAATGTCCTTCAGTCCCCAGAAACAATGCATCACGAAATGTTTGTGATGCATATGATAGATGGATTAAGGCCAATGATAAGGCCCACATTTATATTTTGACCAGCTTAACTGAAGTTTTGGCAAAAACGCATGAGACCATGGTTACTACTAGAGAGATCATTGGATCGTTGCATGAGATGTTTGGACAAAAGTCCTTTTCAACTCAAGCACAATGCTCTCAAGTTCATATTCAATGCCAGAATGAACGAGGAACATCTATTAGGGAACATATCTTTAACATGATGGTCCACTTCAATGTGGCCGAGATGAACGGGGCTGTAATAGACAAATCTGGCTTGGTTAGCTTTATTTAGAAAACTCCACCGCAAAGTTTCCTACCGTTCCGCAACAATGTTATGATGAACAAAATAGAGCATAACTTTACCACCCTTCTAATGAACTGTAGACTTATGAGTCCATGATGCAAGTCAAAGGACCCATTGGGAGGCAAATGTTGCCAGTTCCTAAAAAAGATTCCACGAAGGTTCGGCAGCTGGGGTTAAGTATGTACCTTCTACATCTAGTACAAAATTGAAGAAGAAGAAGAAGGAAAGAAAAGGGGGTAAGAAACCTACCCAAGCTGTTGCCCAAAAGGCAAGAAGGCCAAAGTTGCAAAGGGAATCTGTTTCCACTACAACTAGGATGGGCACATGAAAAGGAATTGCCTAAAGTATTTGGCAAAGAAAAAGAAGGCCAAAGAAGGTAAATATGATATGCTAGTCGTAGAAACTTGTGTAGTGGAAAATGATGATTCCACCTGGATACTTGATTCAGAGGCCACTATCCATGTTTGCTATTCTTTACAAGGAACTAGTTCCTAGCAGCAGTTGAAGGCTGGAGATATGACTTTGTGAGTTGAGACATGACAAGTCATCTCGATAGTTGCAGTGGGGAGTTAAAGTTATTTTTCAATTCAAATTTTATTTTATTGAACAATGTATTTTTGGTTCCTGAGTTTAAGAGGAACCTCATCTCAGTCTCATGTTTATTGGAACAATTTTATAACATTACTTTTGTTGGTAATGAAGCGTTTATTTCAAAAAATGGTATTGAAATTTGTTCTGCAATAAACGAAAATAACTTATATGTGCTAAGATCATTAGCATCAAAATTGCTCCATAATGTTGAAATATTGCTCCATAATGTTGAAACGTTCAACACTACAACTAAACAAAACAAAAGAATAAAGGTTTCTTTAAAAGAAAATGCCCATCTTTAGCATTTAAAACTGGGTCACATAAATCTCAATAGGATCTAGAGATTGGTTAAAAATAGAATCTAAATGAGTTAGAAGAAAAATCTTTAAAAATCTTTACTTGTTCGTGAATCCTATCTTGAAGAAAAAATGATAAAACGACTTTTTACTAAAAAAGATTATAGAGCCAACAAGCCTTTAGAACTTATACATTTAGACCTTTGTGGTCTGATGAATGTTAAGACAAAAGGAGAGTTTGAATATTTCGTCATTTTCACTGATTATTATTCAAGGTATGGGTACGTTTACCTAATGTAACAAAAGTCTGATACACTTGAAAAGTTCAAAGAGTACAAGGCTAAAGTTGATAATTTGTTAGGCAAAAACATTAAAATACTTAAATTAGATCGAGGTGGAGAGTACATGGATTTGAGATTCCATAACTATTTAGTAGAACATGGAATTACATCGAACTCTCAACACCTGGTACACCGCAACAAAATGGTGTATCAGAACGAAAAATAGATCGTTGTTGGACATGATTTGATCAATGATGAGTTATGCTTCATTACCTAACTCGTTTTAGGGATATGCAGTGGAGACTACAACTTATCTCCTGAACCAGGTTCCATTATAAAGTGTTTCTGAAACACATTTTGAATTATGGAGAGGTCGTAAAAGTAGTTTACGACATCTTAGAATTAGGGGATGTCCAGTACATGTGCTGGTGGCTAACCCAAAGAAGTTAGAACCACATTCCAAATTATGCCTATTTGTAGGGTATTTAAAAGAAACGAGATATGGTCTATTTTATGACCTGAAAGAAAACAAAGTATTTGTGTCGACAAATTCTACTTTCTTAGAGGAGGACCACGTTAGGGAGCATAAACCACACAGTAAAATAGTATTGAATGAACTTTCCAACAAAGCTATTGAAACCTCAACAAGAATTGTTGAAGAGGCTAGTATATCAACAAAAGTTTTTTATGTTGGTTCATCTAGTCAAACATATCCTCCTCAAGAGTTGAGGGAGCCTCGACGTAGTGGGAGGGCTATAAACCCACCTACTCACTATTTGGATTCAACAGAAACTCAGGTTATCATATCAGATGATGACATAGAGGATCCATTGACTAATAATCATGCAATGGCTGATGTGGACAAAAATGAATGAGTTAAAGCCATGAATCTAGAAATGGAGTCTATGTACTTCAATTTTGTCTGGGATCTTATAGATGAACCTGATGGGATCAAATCTATAGGTTGCAAGTAGAACTACAAGAGAAAAAGAGGTGTAGATGGAGAGGTACAAACCTGTAAGGCTAGATTAGTGGCAAAGTGTTACACCTAGGTAAATGGGGAATATTATGATGAAACTTTCTCACATGTCGCCATGATTAAATCTATCCGTATACTCTTATCCATTGCCACATTTTATGACCATGAGATATGACAAATGGATGTCAAGACAACCTTTTTAAATGGTAATCTTGAAGAGAGTATCTACATGAAACAACTAGAGGGGTTCATTAAACAAAGTCAAGAGCAAAAAATTTGCAAGCTTAAAAGATCCATCTATGGATTGAAACAAACATCTAGCTTTTGGAATATACGATTTGACACTGTGGTCAAATTCTATGGCTTTGATTAGAACGTTGATGAACCTTGTGTTTACAAAAGAATCATCAAGAATTCAGTAGCTTTCCTAATGTTGTATATGGATGATATCCTACTCATTGGGAATGATGTAGGATTACTGACTAGCGTTAAAAAATGGCTAGGAATCCAAATCATAAGGGATCGTAAGAACAAAACACTAACTTTGTCTTAGGCATCGTATATTGACAAAATGCTTGTCAGATATTCGATGCAAAATTCTAATAAGGGCTTATTACCTTTCAGACATGGAATTTCATTGTCTAAGGAATAGTGTTCTAAGACACCTCAAGGGGTTAAGAAAATAAGACGATTCCCTATGCATCGGTTGTGGATAGCCCTATGTATGTCATGCTATGTACTAGGTTAGACATTTGCTATGTAGTAGGGATAGTCAGTAGATATCAATCCAATTCAGGATTTGATCATTGGACTGTAGTTAAAACCATCCTCAAGTATCTTAGGAGAATGAGGAACTATATGCTTGTGTATGGTGCTATGAATTTGATCCTTACAGGATATACTGACTCTAATTTTTAGATTGATAAGGATTCTAGAAAATCCATGAGGATCAATGTTCACTCTTAATGGAAGAGTAATAGTATGGCGCAGCATCAAGCAAGGCTGTATTGCTGATTCTACCTTGGAGGCAAAATATGTAGCTGCTTGTGAGACTACTAAAGAAGCAGTCTGGCTCAGGAAGTTTCTGATAGACTTGGAAGTTGTTCACCCTATACTGTGATAATAGTGGTGTTGTAGCTAACTCCAAAGAGCCCAGAAGCCACAAAAGAGGGAAACACATCTGAGCGCAAATATCATCTCATTAGGGAGATACTGCAATGAGGGGATGTGATAGTCACAAAGATAGCTTCGAAGCACAATGTTGATGATCTGTTTACAAAGGCTCTCACGACTAAAATGTTCGAGTGTTACCTGGAGAGTATGGGTCTATGCGATATGCATCATCTTGTCTAGGGCAAGTGGGAGTGGTATAGGGATTTGTGCCCTAGTTTATTGTATCATGTACTTTACTATTTTGTATTTGTATTGTACACCTCCCCACTAGCTTTAGCACAAGTGGGAGATTGTTAGGATTGGTGCCTTAAATCTCATGGGTCTCATAGTTTTTAATTAATCAAAAGAAAAATTATTTATTTAATGAAATAAGAGGTATTTTATTTGAAATTAGATTGCATTTTACTCGATCCAATAAACTAAGATCCCAAGTTATTATATGTACGTTGAACAATATGTAGTAGACATACAAGTGAATCTTGTTCAAGTAATAACCTAAAAGGACTGCAATATATAAGGTTGGGTATCTTATCGTGGTGACACTGCGTATACGACCTACTTTGTAATTGTTATAAGAATTGTAAGTTTTACAAATGATTTGATCCAAATCGTTCATGTAGAGACATGTGAGTGGGGGTATCCTGTATAAGGAGTTTATATAAGATTGGACCACTAAATGATTAATCTCTTATCATAACATCGTTGATTGAAGAGATTAACTTTTCATTATGATAACCACTGGTAACTCGATCTCAATCCTAAGAGAATTATGGACCCATGTCTTTGAGGACAATCATTTGATTTGTATGGGTGAGAGTGGCCTAGGTCACTGACTCAATAAGCTTACCATTTTGGGGATCTGTTCGAGTAGTGAGCTGGGAACATAACTACACAAGATGAAGTTAACTTCTTCCTATCCTCAGGAAAAGTAGATAGATTGCTCTGTTAAGTGTTGAATCTAGGTCTTGAACAAGGAGTCCTTTCCTCCCATTGGCCCGAGAGGGATTTGTTTATGGTGGGACCATAAACAAATTGTTCATTAGAGGATCAGTAAAACTTAAGGAGAAAGAAGCAATTACAGGGGTAAAACGATAGTTTTTGACCCAATTGTAATTACAAGCAATTTGTTAAGGGTCGATTTATTGATGACTGGTTATATCCACGGACACATAAATATATCTACAGTGCGAAGAGTACAGCTATAGGTCTTTAGTGGAGTGACCCATAGTTAATGAATATTAATTAAATAGTTTAATTAATTTAATTTCGAATCATTCGGGCTTCTGATTTGTTGGTCATTAGGTTCCCCTACTAGCTCACTAAAGGTAAAAAGATCAATAAATTATACAATAATTTGAATTGTTCAAAATTTTTTAAGGAAATTTTATATTAATAAGGATTAATATAAACTATAATGTATTATAATACATTATACTTAATTATAAATGTTATTTATAATTGAAACTATATAATATGAGAGATTGTCATTTAAATATTAATTTAATATAAATTAGATTCATTTTAAAACTTTGAAGTAAAATTAATATGAATGAGATTCATATTGAAACTATAACTTAAGGGAAAGATGTGCATTTTTATATGATTTAAATGCATTATGAATAAATATCTGATGTTTATTTGTTAAGTAATTAATTAATAGTTGAGTTAATTAATTAATTAATTAATATTTATTTAATTATATTAAATTTAATTTAATATATTTAATAAACAATAATTAGGGATTACGGTTAGGACTTGATCTCTATATAATGATACAGAGATACAGGAAACTCATAACAAAAACAAAAAACCATAAGCTCCCTTCTCTCTAAAATTCTCTATAAACCTTCTCTCAAAATTTTTTAGTTCCCTGGAACAAAAAAGGTATTTTCTAAATTCTTTGTTACGTATGCTTAGCCTTATTTTTCTAAAAGATCAATGTTTTTTCTTTCCCAAATCAAAGACAAAAGCGACCATATGCTTTCACATTGGGATCCAATTCCTTCAATAGAAGGTTTGCAATTTGAGGTATGCTAAATTTATCACGTAAAAGATATAAAAAGGCTTTCTCTCTACTCTCTTGATTATCACAAAAAAGTTCTTACTCTCTAAAAATTCCATTCCCTTCTCTTTCTCAAGGTTTCAACAAACTACCTTGTTCCAAGAGAATACCAGAGAAGACAAAGCGGTGGTGTTTCAAGTATGTATGTGCAGTAACTTCATTATTTTTGGAAGAAAAAAACAAGACTTTGAAAAGTTCACAAAGACAAATAATCTTTTTTTTCTCTATCTTAAAAGTATGCTTGACTTTGTAATTTGTTTTAATGTGTTGTTAAATTTTCTTCATAACAAAATTGAGGCAAAGTGCTCAATCACTTCAGCTAAAGGAATTCGATTCCTTTAAAAGCAACCAATGAAGCGTTTCCACTAAGAAGTTAATCATACTGTGACTTTATATTGCGACAACCAATCTATAGTTCACTTAGTTGAGAATCCAGTATTTCATGCAAGAACGATAGGTGTTCAAAAATCAGTTCAAACCAACAAACCAAGCTTAACTAACTAGTTTGATTCGATTTTTTTTTGTTGAAAAAAATTGGTTTCTCGATTTAGTAGTAAAAAACACAGAATATTTCAATTTGATTCATGGTTCACAATATTAAAAATTTAGAATAAATCAAACTGAACGGAACTTAATTTAAATTGGCCCAAATTTTCAACCCACCTCTAATTCTAAACCGCCTGGCCAAACTTTTTCTTTTTCCCTTTTTTGTGGGGGGGACCTTTTTCCAATAATTCGCATGAGTGTTATCATAAAATATTTAAGCTAGTTTCGTAACTATTTCGTTTGTTGTTTTTATTTTTAAAAACTAAGTCTATTTTCTCCACATTCCTTATATTAATTTGCAATGTCTCTTAAGTACAATAATTGAACTCTTTGCCAAATTCCAAAAACAAAACACCAACTTTTTAAAAGCTATTCTTTTTTTAGTTTTCAAATTTTGGCTTAGTTTTCTAAACCATTAGTAAAAAGTAGATAACAAAAGAATAGATTTTAAAGTGAAAATAGTGTTTATAGGCTTAATTTTTTTTTAAAAAAAAAAATAAAATAGTTACCAAATGAACCTTAATTTTCCCTTTTTCAAAAAACAGACCCTAATCATATTTCCCTTCGACTTTCAGTTTCACTACTCTACAATCTCCACTCTACCTCTACCATTTTCTTTCTAGATTCCATCAATCCACGCCACGCCTCGTCACAAAACCTTCTACAATTTTTTTTTTTTTAGTTTCTTTCTCTGGTTCTTTTAGAATATTTTCTTGTGTTTTTTTCCCTCTAAGTTTCGCTTTTCTTTGTTAGAATGTGATTCGTTACCTTTAGACAAATATAGAAGTTAGATGACAAGTTAAGATGTTGAAAAATTAGACATAATTTTTTCTAAAACAACCCATTTTAACTGAACCAAATTAATCGTGTTGGTTTGGTTGGTCCAAATATTGAAATCATGGTATATTCAATTTTGGTCGATTTAGTAAGATTGAAAACTGACATGTTCAGTTCGATTTTTGGTTTTATCCAAAATCAGACCAACACGATTAATTTGGTTAGTTCAAATCGTGAACATTCCTAACAAGAACCATGTAAGTGGCAATATTACCACTTCGTTAGAGAAAGAGAAACTTAGAGGGATGAAAAGTGAGTGAGTATTTAGAGAAGGAAAAAGGTTCTCTCACGAAGTCCATCTTTGATTTTTCTTTTCTAAGAAAACAAACCCTAATCATATTCCCCTTCAACCTTCAGGTTGACGCCCCTACAATCTCCTTTCCACCTCTACCATTTTTTTTCTTCATTTTTTAACCCATGCCACGCCATGCTACAATTGTTCCACTACCATAGGCCTGTCAATCTACATCATGTCGTCCCACTTCAGGTCCCGTGATTGCATCACTGACTTCGTCCCACGCCAACCTCCGCCATTCCCATGCCAGCTTCCATTAATCCATGCCACGCCTTGTCACAAAACCTTCTACAATTTTCTTTTTTAGTTTCTTTCTCTGATTTTTTAGATCTTTCTCGGGTTTCCTCTCTAAATTTTGCTTTTCTTTGCTAGAATGTGATTCGTTACCTTTAGACAAATTTGGAAGTTAGATGAAAAGTTAAGAGATGGGAAAATTAGCATTTTTTTTTTCGTAAAAAAATCAGTTTTAACTTAACCAAATTGAACAAAAACGAAATCGTGATATATTCGATTTTGGTTGGTCAAGCAAGATTGAAAACTGACATGTTGGGTTCGACCTATAATTTTGTCTAAAATTTGACCAAACCAAACCGAGAATACTCCTAGTAAGAGCCAACCATGTGGCTACATTACTGCTTCATTAGAGAAAGTTAGTATTGAGAGAGTGATTTCATAAGTGTTCATCTTTTGTACTTTCTTAATAAAAGTTTTGATTTTTTAGTGTTTGTCTCTTTCTTTTTTGTGCCAATTTCTTCAACAAACCATCCAAGATTGATGGATCAGACAACGTCACAAACCTCATCAAAATTGACCACAACTAATTGAAGAAAATGACATGTTAATAGTCAGCACTAACTCGAGCTCAAAGATAACGCGATCAACCAATAATCACCCTTAAAAGTACCATTATAAATCAAGCAATTATATCATTTACTAGTGGTAATCTAAGAAGAGCCTAACAAACAAATTGGAAATAATAATAATAATAATGAAAGTACACATACCTAAAACTAATGCGACAACATGAAGCGGGCGGCGGCGGACACAGCCAGTGCCGTTCTTTCTCCCATCGCCGGAGTATCCACGTGGGCATCTACATTCATAACCTCCTACCGTATTCGTACACATATTTGTACACTCATTTTCATTATGATCATCACACTCATTTATGTCTGAACAAACAAAGAAAATAATTAACCAACATATGATTGTCTTAAAAGATTGGTGAAACAATAGATAGAGTAATACTTTGATATATCCATTTTTATGCATCACGTACTTAAATCACACGGAAAAGAATAAAATATATATTAGGAGTATTCACGTTTCGATTCGATTTGGTTTGGAACTCAAACTGAACCGAACCACAAATTTAAAATTCTTTTATATAAGAACTAAATTGAACCGCATGTTCGGTTCAAACCGAACCACATATATGAGGTGCAGTTCAATTCGATTGTGCGGTTTATTTATTTATTTTTCCTTCTCAAACTAAGCAAGAGTGAGAGCGAGAGTGAGAGCAAGAGTGTGAGAGAGAGCGAGAGAGAGAGAGGATGATAAAATGGCAAGTGCACGAGCTCTTGCTCTCGCTCTTTCTCACTCCCGCTCTCGCTCTTCTGCTCTCTAGCTCTCGCTCATCGCTCTCTCTCGCTCTCTTCTCGCTTTCGCTTCCTTTCTTACTTTTCAGGGACCAAAGATATTTTTAACCTATATTTTAATAATATAATAAGATATATATAATCAGTTCGGTTTTGGTTTTGGTTTTGGTTTCATGGCCCAAACCGAACCAAATCAAAAAAAAAAAAAAAAAAAAAAAAAAGTTTTACATTTAAAAAAACCAAATCGATCCGCAGAATTTGGTTTCTATGCATTATCGGTTCAGTTTCAGTTTCGGTTCGATTTTTACGGTTTGAATGAATACCCCTAATATATATTTTTCTAAAAAGTAAAAAGAATTTGCTACATGACAAATTATGATTAGATAGTTTGATGAGATGTATAAAAGTAGGAGGTAACTTAAGGTGCATCTAATTACTTATTTTTCATCTATATATGTGAACAAAAAGTCAAAGAGAAAATGTAATCAATAAGAAAAATTTTCATTTATTGAGTGAAAGTTGTGTAATGAGATTTTGGTTAATTACAACACAAAGTATATATTTGGTTTGTATTGGTTTGGTCTCTGAACTTTGAATTTTATGTCTAATGAAATTCTAAATTTTCAATTATGTGACTAGCAGATTTGTAAATTTTAAAAATTTGAAAGTTCGGAGACTAAATTTGTAATTTTGAAAGTTCAAAATCTAAGACTCTTTTGATAACTATTTAATTTGTAATTTTGTAAGTTTAAAATCTAAGACCCTATTTGGTAACGCTATTATTTAATTATTGGTTTTTAAAAATTGAGCCTATAAACCCTCCTTTCACCTCTAAATTTCTTGTTTTTGTTATTTACTAGTAAACCAACGTTTCCAAAAATCAAACTAAGTTTTAAAAACAAAAAAGAACAGCTTTCAAATATTTTTTTTCTTTTGGAATTTGACTAAGAATTCAATTCTTGAGAGTAAAACCAAACCAAATACAAAAACCACTAAAACCTAAGTATTAAAGTATCATATTTTTTAGAATAAAATATATTTTTCATCCCTGGAGTTAGAGTTTGAGCAATAATGGGTTAATTTAGAAGTTAGGTTTCATAATCATTTGAAGTTTAAGAAAAAAAATTTAATTTAGTTCCTAAATTAACAACTTTCGTTAAATAAGTAACATATGCGCTGATGTGACCATTTTTAAGTTAATTAAAATAAAATGACAAAATGAGCATAATCAAATGATTATTTTAACAACCAAGATGTTTGTGGTTCAACTCCTTTACTCATATTGTTCTAAAAAACTATTCTTCTCTCAACTTTCTTTCAAGCCCCTCCTCTAGAAATTACCCACCCGATCTCTTGTCATCTTCTCAATTCCTCGCCCCAAAACGCACCCTTCCCCTTTCTTCGACCCGAACATGAAAAAGAGAAGAAGAGAGGAAGAATTGAAAAAAACCCCTCAAAAAATCCTAACAAAACGTAGAACTTTAGATCTCCTCGTCACGCCAAATGAGATGAAGATTCAAGACCTCATCATTCAGAGGATGGGCATGAAAATTAGGCCTATTAAATATTAACTTCGTATTTAATAGCTGAATTACTAAAAGTGTTATTTTTATAACTGGATTAAAATAGAAACTAAAATATATATATTTTGCATTAGAACTTTCAAAGCTATTTATTAGGAAGCCATCTAATATTGTAACGTCCTGCATTAAAAAATTTAGCTAATTTTCGATCAAATTGTACCCTTGGCCTATTTTTCTAAATTAATCTTATTAATGGGAAAAAATTAAGTTGAAATCTCTAATTAATAAGATTACTTAATAAATTAAGTTGGATTTCTAAATTCTTATTTTCCAAATCTTTTACCTCCTATCTAGGGTGTAAATTTTATTTGATTTTATAAATTTCCTTTTTAATTTGGTCTTGAGTTCTTTGAAAGAAAACTAAAATAAAGAAAGAAAAAGGAGAAGAAAAAACTCTAGCCTTTTCCCTCATTTTCTTTTTTTTTTTCTTTCTCTCTCTCCTCCTCCCCACGCACGCCGCCCCTCCCTCTGCATTTCGCTTACCTCCCATAATCGGACGAGCAGCGGCGAGTGGCTTCCACATTGTGCACGACCCACGATTAGACGAGCAACGGCGAACGAACTCAGCGTGAACGACCCACGAACTGTGAGTAACTTCCCCCAAGCGACAAACCAACAACCTATAGCTGCAAAGCGACTCACGGATCTTGCTTCCCAGCGTGTGATAGTGTTGATAGCAAAGCCCCATGCATTTTGGACAAGTTTCAGCGGCAACCCACGCAACGAAGCCTTCTGGCAGTAGCGTTTCAGCCTTTTCGACGAGGTTTGATACCTACCCATCCCTTTTCGACACTAGATTTAATATACCCATTACGTAACGGCTTCAAATCTATAGGATTCGGCGCATTCGGACACCGACCTGCGAGGATTCATACCGTTTTTGGTGAGTTCCAGCAAGTCTAGCGCTCTAACTTCCTTTTCGAACTAGATTAAGGTTGCTTAGGCAAGTCTCTAATGCTTGGGAGCGTTCATTTGTAGATTTGTCATAGATTTCTGACTGTCCGAACACTTGTCATTTAGAAGGAGAAAAAACAAGAGAAAAACAAATTGGAAAAAAAAATCTCTCTTTTAGTCTTTAGATTTTAAATTTAGTTTTTCATTTGGTCTCTAAGTTTCAATATTTTACACTCTTACCCTCAAATACTTACTAATGCTCACTTTGGTATTGGATATTAACTTTTAGTTAAATTAATTTAAAATAATTATGATGTAAATTTTTTATTAACGTTGTTAGTGACGAAAAAAATTATTGAAGCTAATTTACTTCTTTAGAATTAATTAATAAACATTGAGTGACTATTTAGTAAAAAATCAAGTTTTATTGTATAAATATTGAAGGTTTAGAAGACAAATTGAAACAAAACTTTAAATTCAAAGATAAAAATATAATATTTTGAAATCTAGTTAAGAATCAAATAGAGATTAAATTGTTCTTAGAGATAAAATATAAAAAGTAGACTAAAAAATTTAAGAGCCCAAAATAATATTTTGTTTTAGTAATAATTCATGTACCTTGGCAACCAATATGGGGCAAATATGGATTCCCAATGAAGCCATCCAAGCACTTGCAGCGGTAGCCCTCCATAAAGTCAGGGTTTAGGCAGCTGCTATTTCCATGACAGGCATAGCTCTCGCTACCTACAGCCACCTTGCACGACTCATTGCCGATCGACCAGTCCAACACTGTCGGCACGGTGGCGTTTGGGTACCGGGGAACATATGCCGATGAGAACTTGAACTCAGTCTCTTCCACCACGAAGCTGTATCCACATGAATATATATCCGACCCATTCGTCGTGTCGGCTCCTATCACCGTCAAATTCATCTGTTCTACCCATTTTATATATGTTATTACTCATTTTATGTTTTTTCATATGTCTATGAGTTCGATGTCAATTATTAAGTTAAGTTACATCGCTATGGTTTTACCGTTCTATCTAATCAGTTCTTATATTCTTATAGTTTCTTCTCTAATAATAGGTTGTGTCTATAATATTATATATATATATTCTCAAACATACATCTAAGGATATTTATTAGACGTCCTAAAGATCAAAATATTTATTAAATATAAAATTAAGAGTTTTTATATAAGATCCTATTAATTTTAGACTTCAATACTTTGATTAATAAATTATGTTTTTAGTTCAAAACAATATATTTGGAGGTAATTAATGGATTTGAATCTCTAAACCTCCTCATTGAGAGCATATGACTAATAATTAAACTAAGTTAGCGATTAGATAAGTAATAACTTATAATTTGACCTAAAATTAATGAAAATTAAATTTTTTGTTTAAAACCTTACCTGTTTCAATCCACCGGGAATTGTCATTTGGCAACACCCGACGCCGGAGCACGACCCATTCGGCATATTCCGGTAGCTACTACAAAATGATGCACATGCTGTTATGTAAGTCTCATCGCCCTGGAAGATACCGCTAATCATTGAGACAGTACTACAACCAATGACAGTGAAGATGTTCTTCGTCGAGACGGTGAACTGGTTGGAATCGAGAAACGTTTGATTTTTGCCAGAGCGATTTCCATCGGCATCATAACAATACTTGGCCACAACACTTTCGATACCTAACTCGCCATCTTCCACTGAAATACTCTTGATTGGAACATCGTCGATGAACGGCTTGTTGGGATTAAAAGAGCCCTTGCAAGTGACAAGAAATGCCTCATTGAGGGAGCATTCCGGAGTGAGCCCAAATGGGTATGGAATCTCTACTTCGCCACATCGATACGAGCAACCTGGCAAGGCGATGGGGAACTGATAAGCTTCGTTGTAGTCGGCCATGGCGGAGATTATTAGCACTCCAATGTAGAACCATAGTCGCATCCCCAATGAAAAAGTCATAGATGATGCTTGAGACCTTGAAGATAAATGTTCACATAATATTCGAGAAATTACATGAAAAGGTAAAGAAAATTGGATATAACTTATAAGCCGTCTCTTGCCGGTTTTGGTATATAAAATGCCCATTTGGTAATTAACTATATGAATATTAAGGAAGACGACATGCTCTTCTCTGACATTTCCAAGGATATGGGTGAGGGAAGTCCTTGTCGGTTGAGTTGTGTATGTCTTTGGTAATATCTCATCCAATGTTTATTCTGTCCATTTCTGCCTAAAAACATGCAATTTAGTTTATGAATTAATTTAAGTTTTGTGGAAAAGCAAGCTTAGCTGATGTGATTTTTTTTTCTCTGTGGGAGGTTCAATATCGATTCCTACCATCGTTGTAAATAAAAACAAAAAAGTTTTGTGTCTATGATTTATGAATTTTTTTAATTCAAATTTAAACTCTTAAATGTTGGTAATCTTTTTTAAAAAATTATAGATATATTGACACAGAATTAAAGTCTAAGACTTTACTATATATAAAATTCAAAATCAATTAATTTTGAACTTCTAAAAAACTTAGCATAAAATTGAAAGTCTAAAAATTTATTATACATTCTTGAAAATTCACTAATCAAATAAAAAAACTTAAGCTTTAAAATTTAGTGACTATCACTTGTAATTTCATCCACAACTATAATTTATTGTCAAGTTACAAAAAGCTTTTACATTGATATATGTGAGTGTATGATGAACTTTGGGATTAAGTGTAAACCCTACTTTTATTTGTAACTATCAAACATAAGTACGTAGTATGGTTGTGAACTTATTTACTTGTTCTCCCTCTTGTAGATCGAAGGAAGAAGTGGAGGAAGCCGAAAATAAGTTTTGGTAAGTTGAATATTTAAGTCATTAAGAGAAAACTGAGTTAGAATTTACTTCGAATATTAATTAGGACATAAAAATGAATTTTCTTTTTGTTTTTCTTGCTTTTTTTTTTCGAAATTAAAAAGTAAAAAGAAAAAGAGTGAAAAAGAAAAGAAAATGAAAAGGAAAAATAATAAATAAACAAAAAACAAAAAAAAAAAGGAAGGAGATAGTGGAGAGTAAATCGGCAAGAACTTTTTGGATTCATAAGCCGAAGTTGTTGATCTTATCCCCATTTCTTAAACTTCAATCGACTCCATCTTGTAGCTGAGTATCGAGAGGAGGAAGAAGGAGTCTAGGGCAAATTTGTGTAGAATTCTGGTAGGTTTCGTGGTATAATAGAAGCTGAAACAAAAGGTCTGGTTGCTGTCGCACAATTTGAGCAAAGTCTGGTGTTTGGTGAATAGTGAGCTGAAGAGATCGAGTTTGAAGTTGAAAATTTGAGTTTATTAAGTTAACTCAATTTTTAACAACTCTTCTGAAGGATGGTTGAGCTGAATATAAAGAGAAACATGTTAAATTTTAGGTAGAGGCGACTAATATGGACTTTCCGAGTGATCTGGAGTAGGGCGAAGTAAATTGAGAATATCTGTCGAACGAAGAGGAGTTAAGCTCTGAAATTTTGAGGTAAGTTAGAAAACAAGTTTGTAGAAGAAAAGAAGTTCTAATTCGGGCTGGAAATGCAACTTTTAGCAATTAGTAGTGCGAAGACAGCAGAAGAGGAAGCGAATCTCGCTGGAAAATTGGACAACACTGGGAACGTGGAGGAATGAGAGTGAGACAAGTTTCGCTGGTCTCGCCGGTGGATTTTGTCTCACAAATCTCGCTGGTCTCATAGCTCTCGCTGGTCTCGCTCATCCACAGTTGACAGACAAAATTTTTCGCATAATTTCGTGCCAAATAAATTTTCCTAACTTACGTATTGTAGTAGTGGCAAGTCGGGTCGAACACAGGCAACCCTCGAATTTCACCATTGAAAAGTTTTGAATTCAAGGTAACTAAAAGGGGGGTTTGAAAAAGGTTGAATGCAAAAAAAAAAAAAAATTAAATTTCATAAAAATAAATTAAGCGATGTAAAAAGAGTAAAAATTCAATGGAAGAAGCTGTAGCTTGGGTTACTGTTCGTGTAATTAAATTGTGTTTCTTAGCCATTTGCACAAGAATAGATTTATCATTTTCGTACAAGGATGCGTCGAGAATTACTCTAAGTGATCATGATTAAGCAAGTTTTCCTATAAAAATTCAAGTATAAGCATTTATAGGTTTCCTGGTGAGTCTAGGGTCGAACGCAGGGAATTGTAATAACTAGGCGTTGAGATTAGATGCTTGACTATGTGGTGAACTATACATGTAATATGTGCATTTGTTGTTTGTATGTGTCTAAAACTATACATAAAGAATGAAAAGAATTTCCTATACTAACAATGAGGTGAACGTGGCGATGGTTAGTCATATGTCATTTAGTGTCAAATAGCATGCGTTGAGAATGAATGGAACCATGCAATAGAAGTAGAGTTAACGCAAGAGTTAGTTGTTACCTAAACTTTCCAAGTACAATTACATACCTACAAACTGCGATTTTGAATCCATCTCTCGATGTTTTGACACCACATTAATCTTATCTCTAAGACGCATGGTAAGTTTGCATTGGCAAAAGATGAACTACACCTCTGCAACTCATCTAGTCTTAATAAATGCTAAAGATTAACTGTCCACTCTCTCAAGCTTGACAGTCATGCTTACTACTTTTGTTTGTCAGACAAAGTTATGCAAGCTAAAAATATGCATTAATCAAGATGTAATATACTCAGAATTGCTCAAGAAAAACTAACTTTTAACATTTAACTCATTTTACATTCAAACATGGTGTAAGGTGTTTAATATGGAAATAGATGGAAGATAATAGTCAATCGAACTCATATTAAGAAAATAAATCGTTCTCACGAATGTCATTAACAAAATATAAGCAAGAAGGAGGGAAATGGAAAATAAACAGAAATGGAAGATGTCAAGCCGCCACTGGCAACCTTTTGCTTCATGGAGGCTTGAGATGGTTGCTATCTGATACATAGATTCCATAGGTTGAAGATTCTCACTCACTGGAAAATGACTCTAAAGGTGCTCAGAATCTCTCTCAAAAGAGCTTGAAATGGAGGCTGGTTATGGTGAGGGAGAAATAATGCATAGCTTTCGCCTCTTGAACTGGTCTCACCTCCTCCTCTTTGGAGAAGCTTTTGGGCTATTTATAGGCGTCAAAAAGTTGATGTCATGATGACCTGACACCTTTGCATTAAATTTCAGCCATGCTGCATAGACTTTTCAGATTGTCAGCCTATTTGTTCTGCCATGATCTGATTGGGTGTTGTCCTTTTTCATAATGACATGACAGTTGTTTGAGCATGCGTCTGTTTCTTTCTCGACGCATGGTCTCAACGCATAGGCTCGACGCATGGGTTTCCACTTGTTCTTGCAGCAGCTTCGTCTCTTCGTACTTGGTTGTTTGTACTTCTTTTCTTCTTAATCCTGCGTTAAGAACAGAAAAGCTCATCGTCTTTCAGGTATTTTCTTTTGTAAATAGTGCCAACGCATGGTGATACATTTTTCATCATTCAACTACCAAAATCATGCGTTTTAGCTCCAAAGTTACTCTAATTAAATCAAATAGTGACTATAATAACTTGTATTTCTACAAGTTATCAGTTACGCGGGATTTCCTTTGTTCAATGTTCTTATTATTGGTTCGTCATTACTAAATTCATTAAAGCTAGCACCTAATCAACTCAACTGGAAACACCATAATTGAATTGCCCTAGCCGACAAGTTAGAGCAAATCGATGAAAAGCATGCAAAATTTGACTAAATCTAACCGCATTAAGTTCAAGGGAAAATTAGGTGGGACATTCAACTGGAAAGACCTATACTGAATGTCCTATCGATTTAATTTTAGGTAGATTAGAATAATGCGCATCACCATCTTGATTTGCAAGCTAACCTAACCTATTGCTTCCTATGGTTGACATACAACAAATTGTCACGAATTGTAATACAACCAAAAGCAATAATCAAAATAAACACCAGTGTTACAAATTGATCATAAATCTTGAAAACTCGGAATTAAATCATGCATACATTGAATTAAGTTCAAAACCTCAAAAGAAACATCAATTACAATGGAAAATCCTTAATACCCAAGCTAGAAGACGTTACCTTAGCCTCGATACATGCTTGTTCAACCAATAATTTTTCAAAGAAACTCTCCTTAAGATGAAAAGAAGGAAAAATGCAGTGAAAAACTCTAAAACAGATTTGGGACTCAGGCTGCTCTCCTCTCCTGAATGGCTGGCGGCTAGGATAATTTAAGCCAAAATTAAAATGGTGCCGCCGGTGTTATAGGGCAGCACCGCGGAGCTGACGGTAATTTGTTTGCGAAAACTTTCCAGAGCACTGCGGCACTTGTTGCATTTCTTCAGCAAAGCATCTCGGAAAGATCGCCGCGACGTCGATGCTTCAAGGGCAATTTTGTCCTTTTGGAGTTCTTTCTCCCGGTTGATGCTGTGGAACTCCGTTTTGGCCCATTTTTGTCCGATTTTGGTGCTAACACCCCGATCTACCTATTAAGTGCTCGAAACCTACAAAGTAACACAATAGACACATTAAACAGCACAATGATCCAGAGTTAAGCTAAGGAAGATATCACATTTTAGGTGCTATCAACAGTCTCGCTAGTACTGCTGGTTTTTGCTTGTTTTCGTTGGTTTAGTCTCGCTAATGGCTTAAATCTCATACATTAGTGAACTCTTAAATGAAATATAGCCTCGGTTGAGCATTTCTTCATGGAATCTAGTTCAGTGATAGTTTTCTTTATGTAGTTTGGTCTCGGTGATGAATAATATGGATGTCTAAGGCTTGTTTTCTATATAAAAAGAATTTTTAAGGAAATCTAACAAAGGAAAACATATTATTCCAGGCTGAAAGAAGCTAGGAAAGGCATATAACCCGCTAAGAGCTCAGGATGAGTTGTGAGTGACAATTTTATTTTTAAATGAGTTTACTTTAAACAAAGTTTTCATGATATATGATTATGTTTGGAAACATGTTTATATGTTTATGCTTTTCACGGGTTTAATTGTGCTGTGAGAATTATTTGCTTGAAGAAAGCATGTGTTTCCATGTACGTGCGTATTATGGTTTTGCATTGGAATTATTTTGAAGCATGCTAGTTGTTAAACGAGTTTTACGAAAGACATGCTATTTATTAACCTATGATTTTATGGAAAGCATTGATGATGGTTAATGAGTCTATGAAGATTTGAAATGTTAAAAACTCGTGAATTTTTATTATGCTATTTTCAAAGCATGTTGTTTTTTAATAATGTTTTTGAAAAGACTCCCAATGCCGAAGGACACGGAGAAGGCATGTGGGTAGCCGGGATATAGGAATGGTTCCCAATGCTACAGGACTCGGATAAGGCATGTGGGTAACTTGAGTATAGAGATAAGCCCCAATGCTGAAAGACTCGGAGAAGGCATGTGGGTGGCCTAAATCTCGTTTATGGGACCCGGTACTGAAGGATTTGAGAAGGTATTCGGGTAACCCAGGATATGATATCTATGTGCACATAAAAGTATGATAGACGCTGTTGTGTTAAAACTACTCCACACAACTAAAGATATTTGACGTTGGGTGTGTCGAGATTTCTCCACCCCAACTAAGGATGTTTTTGACGTTGAGTAGTGTTAAGCTATGCTCCGCCTTAACTAAGGGAAATGTGATTGAAATGTGTTGTACTTGCATGGTTTTCTTTTAAAAATGATACATATGTGATTTGATAATGTTACCTGAGCATGATTTGTTTGGATACGGAAACGATTTATTACTGCTTATTTATTTTCATAACTTGATTACAGTTTTGATTTAATTATGAATCAAGGAAGGTTTCTACAAAACAAGTCACTCACTGGGCAACTAGCTCATGCTTTCCTTGTTTTTCTGTTTTTCAGGTAGCAAGCGAGTTTGGGGTGCTTGGTTTACACAACAATTCGTCTAGGCCCACCATCAGTGTCTGGAATTTTGAGAATTGTAAATATTTGATCTTAAACCTATGTTGTACATATAGAGGGTTGAGGGCGGAAGTTAGTGAACTTGTGTAAATTAAATGTTGAATGTAAATCAATGTCTGTATGATAGCTTAACACTGGTTAAAGTTGGATGTTCAATTATTGTGTATATCTGCTTATTGGATGTTGATCAAGGTATAAGATTGACAGAAGATGCCGTAAGAGGATTAGTGTCTGCTGTCCTCACACTTTCTCCTAGGTTAAGAGGGTACTTGGGAGGGGGTGTAACATTAAGTGATAAAATAGGATTATTTTGAAAAATATTTGTAAAAAGAAGTTCTGTAAAAACTATTTGTAAATATAGAGTTCTTTTGTTGTCCAATCAAATTCAGTCTTTATAATAGAGAATTTGCAATGGTTGGCAAATCCAAAATGTATAATTAGGAGCGTGCCTTCCACATATGGAAAATTGTATATATGACAAAATTCTCAAATCTAAATTTTCCTTTATTCCGTATTCCGATTTTGCCATTTTAACAAGTCCACATCTTTGGTATATGATTGTGCCACTTGAAGTGTTAACCGCAAGTGTAGGGGTCAAGTTATAATATAAGACGGTAAAGTCTGAATATCATTCCACTAAGGATCCAATTGTGAAGGTTTATGTTACTTAGCTATTATAGAGTGGAATTAATTTTATTTGAGGATTGGAATTGAAGTTGTAATCTATGGAAAATATATACTAATAAGGAAAGTAATAAAGTGAGAAATATAAGAGTCAAAGAGAGTTCTAGGATAATGAATCCTTGTTTATTTCATCATGCAATATTATAGAATTCATGGATTTTATTGTAATTCATATGCCTAAGTCTAGAAACTTAATTCCAAGTTATTTTCTCTAAAAAACAACCCTTTCTCATGCAACTCGATTGATTACTAATCTCTTGGAACCAATAAAAATTACATGGCATTAAGACTAGTCTTTAACAACTTTTATTGTCAACTTAACTACTCTTGTGATAGATTAACAACAATTCATGGTTATAGATCAAGTTAAACATACAATCTCTTAATCACACATCTAACCTAACATGTGAAGATGGCCAATTCACAAGAATTAAACACGATAACAATGAAAAGCATAATCATTCCAATAAAACCATGAAAGTCTAGAATATCAACGTGAATTCATAAACAATTTATCAAAACCCTAAAACTAAAGAGTTTAGCCACTCATAGCTTGAAGCAACATGTTCAAATAATATAAACAAAGAAAGAGTGTAAAGAAAGGGAAACTCTACTTAAAAGAGGCTATTGATTGGGGTAGCACCGTCACAATCTCCTTGGCTCTCATGTCGAAACTTGAACGGCACCACAACTCTCTTGAACTCTTTTCCTCTTCCTTGCGGCTAACTCGCTCTTTGAGGCTCTTTTATGAACTCTACTCAATTATCTCATTTTTGTGTCTCTTTTGGTCTGTAGATTGATGGTAAATTGATGATTAGGACTGCTGGAAACCCCTAACTTTATGGAGTTGGCCGCTTAAAAACTTACCAAAAATACACCCTTTTCATTTATGGAAACTGGCGCTGCGGCATTGGCATTGCTGCTGTGTTGCGGCAGACACTGTTCTTGGGTTTTAGCTCCGCGACACTTCCCCAATTTTGGCAAACTTAAGTTTTTCATCTCTTTTTCACTGTATTGTTGCTTGGTTTTGATCTTTTAGTCTTCTCTTCTAATTTTCCTCATTTAACTTGAAAACCACTAGCAAACAAGTGATATCTAATATAAACTCCCTTAATTTGAGAAAATAAAAAAAGCACTTTCAAGCGTTTATCAGTATATCAGTATACTAATATACTACATTTAAAGTATATCAGTTGTGTATTTTTTCCATTGATTTGTATACTTTTTGTATTTTTTGTTTGCTGCAATATGAGTTATTACTCACTTTAATTTTTGTATTTGCTACATTTTTTTTATCCCTTTTGTATTTTTTTTTTTCATTTTTAAATGAGTTTGTTTCTTTCATTTTTAAGTACAAATGTATAATAAGCTAGAAAGATTCAACATAAAACTCACTAACACTTAGTTTAGTACTAGTATACTCACCTTGACAATTTGGGTGTGTTTGGAATTACTAGAGAAAAAAGTATTTTTCAAAAAAGTTACTTTTATGATTTTTTCTAAAACACTTAAATAACTAGTCATTTTCAACTGTATAACAATAGTATATCAAGTGTATCAAATGTATCAAGTGTCTATCAATAGTGTATTAAGTGTGTATCAAGTGTCTATTAATACTGTATTAAGTGTGTATAAGCAGTGTGTATCAAGTGTATACTAGTAGTGTATCAAGTGTATCAAGGACATACGTGTATCAAGCGTATCAAATGTATATCAGTAGTGTAACAAGTGTATATCAATAGTGTATCAGAGGTATCAAGTGTATTAGGTGTATCATTTGGGTTGAGCTTTTTTTTTTTGATATTTTTTAAAAGTAATAAGTTTGGGCTATGGGCCTAATTTTTTAAACTTAGTTTGTCAAATATGCAAGAAACCCTTTATAATAAGTTTCGTCTTCAGCAGAGAAGTAAAAAGTAATAATAAAATTTTCATTTTTTCATTTTTTTTTAAGACTGAATTCAATAAGACAAAAAATAATAATAAAAGCTACTATATTTTTACAAAAACATATATTTACAACTTTTTTACAAACTTTTCAAAATAACCCTAATGTTGAAAGTTGTGGGGTATTTGTATGCCCAAGTTTATTATATTTATATTTTTATCTTTGCAAACTCAACATTATTTTCTCACTAGAGTTTTAGTCCAAGTGGGAGTTTGTTAGATTTTATGTCCTAAAACTCGTAGTTTGTAAATGTTGGGACTTAATGTCAATAAAGACGTTATCGAGATTTATTCAGTAAAATTGTTATTGAATATATGCATTGCATTTATTAAATCCAATAAACTAAGAATCCCTAACTATAGTTTGAATACTTAGACTTTATGTGTAGACATAAAAGTGGATAAAGTTTAAGTTATAGCCAAAACGGTCTACCGTATAGGGATAAGGTTGGGTACCTTATCCTGGGGACACTATAGATACGGCTCACTTTGTATTTGATACAAACGATGTGATCCTATGTCGTTCATGTAAAGACATGAGAATGGGGGTATCCTATATAATGAGTTTGCATAAGACCGGACCATGAAATAATTACTTTTATTTTATAACGTCGTTTAGTGTTAAGACTGATTATTTCAACATGATGATCTTAATGGGATGAAAACCCTAACGTAGCGGGAAAAAAAGGACTAAATCAGAATTGATTGGGAAAATTGAGAGACCATTACATTGGAAATTTACAAAAATAAATACCTAGGTTAAACATGCTTTTGAAAAAACATATAGAGAAAAGAAAAACTTACTTTTTGTTGAAATCCAAACTCCTTCGGATTTCTATCATGAACACCACCACAGGGAACCTTTCTCTATTCTCTGAGAGATTTTGAGGTAAAGATTTGTGGGAACCTTGCAATATTGAGATTTGTTTTTGGTTGAGAGAATCTGAAAGAGGCCAAAAAAAGGAATTTCACAGATCATTTATGTCCTCTTAAAACAACACAGGGAGCCTTCATCATGATATGTTTTCTCTTTTTGTAGTAACAGGTATTCAGAGATAAATGGAGAGGGAAGGGGAGAACGTGTCATGAATACCACATATCAGAAAAACCCCCATTCCCATGATTAATTTAGTTATTAATAAAATTAATAACTAAATTAATAATTAATAATTATAATTAATAATTAATTAAATAATTAAATTCCAATCTAATTAAAAATTCATTTAAATCATATTTAAATGAACATCTCTCACATAACCTATAGTTTTAATTCAATTAATATAACTAAATCAAATTAAATTAAATTAAATTAAAAAATTAAATAATTCTCCAATTAATAATCATCAAATTAAACATAGCATATTTAATTTAACCTAAATTTGAATCATATTGAATCGTATTTCTCTCATAACCTATAGTTTTAATGTGTATCTAATACACGTTAATTTTAACCTATAGTTTTAATATGAATTCAATTCATATTAAAATAACATTTGAATTCCTTCAAATATTTAATTCTCATACATTAATTTTGAATCATACCCGAATTTATATTATAAAGTGTAATTAAATTATAAACTTTATATTATAATGTATCACTATACATTATATTATTTCCCTAAGTAAATTTGAACATTTCAAATTTCATTCAAGACATAATAACCTCAATACCCTTTACGAGCTAGAAAGGGGACCTAATAGACCTATAGACCAGAAGCTCTAACGATATGAGATTAATTGGCTAAACTCATTAATAACATTAATCAATATTCGTTAACTGTGTGTACACTCCACTGAAGACCCACAGTTGTACTTTTCTCACTTGTATGTATTTCTATGTCCACAGATATAGACCAATAACAACAAGTTAGTGAAAAGCACTTGAAAAGTTCTTTTTATTCTCTTAAATAAGGAAGTTTTATTAGATTTCACTTGTTTGCTAGTGGTTTTCAGGTTAGTATAAAGAAAATAAGAATTAAAAGTCAAAAGAACCAAACCAAGCCAAAATCAAGCAAAAAAGAGAAAAAAATCACAAAAATCCTAAAAATAGGGTAGTGTTGTAGCGCTAATCCGGCACTATCTCAACACTTTTTCCCGATAGTTGCTATACAAGAAGGGCAACAGCGCTGGTGCGGTGTTGCGACACGGCGCTGAGGGTAGGAATTGATGATGCATAGCGCAACAGCGCCATCTCATAGTGACGTGGCACCACCTTTTGATGTTGGTCAACACCACAGCATCAACTTTTCTAGTTTGAAAAATCTGCAATTTTGGAAAGAAATCTAGGTGGCCAAGTCTATAAATTGAATGGTCTCCAACAACCTTAGAGAGAGAGAAACACAAAATATAGAGCCTCAAAGAGTGAGTTGGTTGCAAGGAAGAGAGAAAAGAGTTTGAGAGAGAGTTTGGTGTCATTCAAGCTCCCGACATGAAGATCAAGGAAGTCTTGGCGGTTTCTCTTCAATCAAGAGCTTCTTTACAATAGAGTTTTCTTTTCTTTACACTCTTTCTATGTTGAAATTTGTCTTGAACATGTTGTTTAAAGTTATGAGTGGTTAGAGTCTTTAGTTTTAGGGTATTGATGAATTGTTTATGATGTTATGCTAAGGTTGTAGATTTTTCATGGATTGTTGTAAAATGAATATGCTTTTCATTGTTATTGTTCTTAATTCTTGTTGATTGGCATCCATGCATGTTAGATTAGATGTATGATTTAAGGAATTGTATATTGATAACTTGTAGAAATACAAGTTATTATTGTTTTTCTTTTAGAAAAATAGAGTCTAAATAGAGAATCATGCGGTAGTTTGGGTTAAATTCCGTTGATAAATCTCTCTATACATTTTCCTCTTGTGAATTGATGAAGATAATTGTTTTGAAGCTTTTCGAACCTAAAACGCATGCTTTAACACAGAAATGCAAGGAACCTATGGATGCGTTATCAATCTAAAACGCAAAGTATCGAGAAATCAATCTAATAGGCAAGACAGCGTAAAATCAAACAAGAATCTTGAGAGATTGTCAGGAGATTGATGTGCTTGATCTGCGGCTAAAGTGGTGAATCTAAATGAAATCGGAAATCACGTGATTAGGCGAATAGATGCAAGGCAGCAATTCAACCTCCAATCATGCAGATTTGCCAGCGATTGCAACGCAGCCTCTATAAAAGGGCAGACCTGATGGCTGAAAAAGTTGTTGGATCTCTCGAAAGAATTCCTAAGTGACAGTAGTGTTCTCTCAAACGACAACCGGAGACAAATTGCTCGAAAGATAAGAGTCTTCCCTCTGCCTGACCACTTCACAGCAAACTTCACACTACCATCTCGACGAGCTCAAGAGATTGAGAAACCATTCCATGCTTTCTATCTTTTTCTTACATGTGTTTTAGTTTATAGACAAGAAATTGTATTTTCTGAAACACTTATTCCATTCATCAATCTATACATCTTCCATGGCTATTCATTTCTTATCACTTTCCATTTGTTGTTTATCATACATGAGTAATTAACTCTCTTGAGGGTTGCGGGTTGTGTTATCATCTAAATAAGAACCATAGTTTTGACTATTCCATCTTGTCAATTGTACTTTAATCTAATGTTTATGTCCATCAAGCTAATCGATATAAGTAGTAATAATCAGATTGCTTGAGAGAGTAAGTGATTGTGGAACTCAATTGACAAGGCTAAGAAGTGTTATCTAGACATAGAAATAACCTTGACACTTAACACTCTCCTATGCGTTATAGACATATAGGCATAGCGGTTGACAACCGAGAGAAGAGTCGCTGGTATGAAATAGATCTCACTATACGTCTTTGAATTTAGATGATGACCAACCTCAGCCTTGTTTTTACCGTTTATATAATTCAATTAGTTGAATCTTGTTGTGTTGCATACCTCTCCATTCAATCACTTTAGCGTAGTTTTACTGCTTTGTAGTTAGTTAAACGCATCACTTCTCATCACCTTTCTGTAACGCATGACTTAAATAATCCAACGAATTATAGAATCTGCATAGTCCCTGTGTTCGAACTCAGTCTCACCGAGAAAACCTCATTCTTTGCTTATACTTGGGTGAAGAATAGGAAAATTTGATAGATCATTATCGCATAATATTAAGTAGTTTAGCACAACAACAAGTTTTTGGTGTCGTTGCCAGGGACTTTTGTATGCACAATCACAACAAGTTTTTGGTGCCGTTGCCGGAGATTTTTGTATTGATTTTTTTTCTTTGTTTCTTTTTGTTATAGGAATTCTTCAGTCAAGGGAGTATTGTGAGTTTCTCCTTTGCCAAAAGCTCCAAATAGTATATGAGTGACGGAAGCAGCCCAACACTTGATATTGACCCTGAGATTGAGAGAACCTTCAGAAGAAGGACAAGGCAGAACCGAAGAAGAAGGCCCAACCGTAACACAGAAAGGAATATGGCTGAACAACAAAATCCTTCTCAAAGCAGAGTTCGGGAAAATGTAAACGCACAACAGCAGACAAACTCGACAGAAATAGGCCTATCATTCTCCATAACGGGAGTAACGCAAGATAGCATCCAACTATCGTTATTCCCATTTTCTCTTAGAGATGAGGCAAGACAATGGGCATACTCTTTCTAACCAGGTGAGATTATCACTTCAGAGCAGATGGTTGAGAAGTTCATGCAAAAATATTTTCCCCCGACTATAAATGCAAGGAGGAGGCGAGATATCGTCACCTTTGAGCAAAAGGAAAGGACTTAGAGACTCTGAGTGAAGCTTGGACCCGATTCAAGCGGCTAGTGAGGAATTGTCCACATAATGACATTCTTGATTGTGTGCAAATGGAAATCTTCTATGGAGGATTGAATAGACCATCAAGTCAGTAGCTGATGCCTCCGCAGTAGGAGGGTTAATGGATAAGACCTATACACAGGCCAAGGATATTCTTGACAGGATTTCAAGAAACACCGACGAGTGGGTGGATGATGGGTATGAATCTCGCTCCACCGATAGAAGGAGAACACAAGCTGAAATGCTTGAAACTGATGTTGACACCAATCTCTCAGCTCAGATGGCAACCATGACATCTCTGCTGAAGACTATAGCCTTGAATAATCAAGGTGGATCAGTTGCTGCAGTGAACGCGACGAATGTAGTGAACCCAATAGCATCTGTAAGTTGCATGCTGTGTGGAGTAGGGCACTTGTGTAATATGTGTCCTTGCAACCCCCAGTTATTCTGCTATGTTCAAAACAACCCGTACGGTAAAACGTACAATTCGGGTCGGAGGAACCACCCTAACTTCGGATGGAGTGGAAATCAGCAACAAACGTGAGGGGCTGAGCAACAGCCATTGAGAGTGATTGCGCCACTTTAAGTGTTAACCGCAAGTGTACGGGCCAAGTTATAATATAAGATGGTAAAGTCTAAATATCGTTCCACTGAGGATCTAATTGTGAAGGTTAAAGTTACTTAGCTATTCTAGAGTTGAATCAATTTTATTTGAGGATAGGAATTTATTTTGTAAATTATGGAAAATACAAACTAAATAAGGAAAGTAATAGAGTGAGAAACACAAGAGTCAAAGAGAGTTCTAGGATAATGATTCCATGTTTATTTCATCATGCAATATTATAGAATTCATGGATTTTATTGTAATTCATATGTCTAAGTCTAGAAACTTAATTCTAGGTTATTTTCTCTTAAAAACAACCATTTCTCATGCAACTCGATTGATTACTAATCTCTTGAAACCAATACAAATTACATGGCATTAAGAATAGGGTTTAGCAAATTTTATTGTCAACTAACTACTCTTGTGATAGATTAACAACAATTCATTGTTATAGATCAAGTTAAACATTAATCTATTAATCATACATCTAACCTAACATGTGAAGGTGGCCAATCCTCAAGAATTAAATACATAATAATGAAAAGCATAATCATTCCAACAAAACCATGAAAGTCTACAATATCAACATGAATTTATAAATAATTAATCAAAACCCTAAAACTAAAGAGTTTAGCCACTCATAGCTTAAAGCAACATGTTCGAACAATATAAACAAAGAAAGAGTGTAAAGAAAGGGAAACTCTACTGAAAAGGGGCTCTTGATTGAGGTAGCACCGTCACAATCTCCTTGGCTCTCACGTTGGAACTCGAACGACACCACGACTCTCTTGAACTGTTTTCCTCTTCCTTGCAACTAACTCACTCTTGGAACTCTTTTATGAACTCTCACTCAATTCTCTCCTTCTTGTGACTCTTTTGGTCTGTAATTTCGTGCTTTTATTGATTCTTAGGACTGCTTAAAACCCCCGAATTTATAGAGTTGGCTGCCTAAGAAAACTTTCCAAAAATACAAATTTTACAAAAAAAGAAACTAGCGCCGCAGCACTACCAAATTTGGAAAGAGAGCGCTGCGACACTGCGGTTGTGTTGCGCAGACTTACTCTCGGGTTTTGACGACCCGGGGGTACCCAATTTTGGCAACTTTGAGTTTTTCATCTCTTTTTCGCTATATTCTTTTAGTATTTTCTTCTAATTTTCTTCATTTTAACCTGAAAACCATTAGCAAACAAGTGAAATCTAATATAAACTCCCTTAATTTGAGAGAATAGAAAGCATTTTTCAAGTGCTTATCAGAGAGGCAACCCTCCTAGTTTCAATCAAGGTAATCTTGGCTAGCAGCATCAGTCATAAAGGAATTAGCAAGCGCCTGCATCATCATCGTCTCCTTCAATCGAATCTCTATTAAAAGAATATATTAATAGAAATGATGCAATGCTTCAGAGCCAAGCCATTGCAATTAGGAACTTGGAAGTTCAGATGAGTCAAATTGCAGATGAGCTCAAAAATCGACCACAAGAAGCATTGCCAAGTACAACTGAAGTTCCAAGAGGGAACGCAAAAGAACAATGTCAAGCTGTGACATTGAGAAGTGGGAAGACTATTCCCAATGTAACGCAAGATCAGGGGACGCAAGGAAACTTGCAGCCTCTAAAAGCTCCCACAATAGATCAATCGACGCAGAATAATGACTCCAACCAACCATCATCTTCCACAAAGACGCAAGAATAGAAAAATAGAGAGAGGAATGCAAGTAGAACCTATGTTTGTATATAAAGATACCGCTCCTCCAATGCATCCACCCTTTCCTCAATGCCTAAAGAAGAAAAATGATGAAGAGCAATTTAAAAAGTTCATGGATGTTCTCAAACAACTTCACATCAACATTCCATTGATGGAAGCCCTATAGTAGATGCTGAGTTATGTAAAATTTCTTAAGGACATACTATCCAAGAAACGGAGGCTCAGGGAGTTTGAGACAGTGGCATTCACGTAAGAGTGTAGTGCGTTATTCAGGAAGAATATTCCTACAAAAATGAAGGACCCAGGAAGTTTACCTTACCATGCTTAATAGGAGGAATGGACATATGTTAGGCACTATGTAACTTAGGTGCCAACATCAACTTGATGCCCCTCTCCATATTCAAGAAGTTGGGTATAGGGGAAGCAAGGCCTACTACAGTCACATTACAACTTGCTGACTACTCTATTAAGTATCCTGAAGGAAAGACTGAGGATGTCCTGGTCAAAGTGGATAAGTTTATATTCCTAGCTGACTTCATAATCCTGGACTATTAAGCCGACAAAGAGGTGCCCATTATCTTGGGAAGCCCTTTCTTAGCTACTGGATGTGCCCTGATCGACATCCAAGAAGGAGAACTAATGATCCGAGTGGATGACCAACAGGTAAAATTTAATGTGTTTCACGCATTGAAATATCCTGATGACTTTCAATCTTGTCAGATGATCGAAGATATCACTTATGAGAAGGCAAGACCCACGGATGCGTTGGAAGATGAAGCAATCCTCAATGAGTTTAAAAATGGTGAAGAGGAAGAAGTCAGTTTAATCTCTAATAAAAATTTTGAACGATTAGACTTGAGTAACTGATTATGGAAAAGACTAAACTGTCGTTAGAAGAGCCACCGATACTTGAGCTAAAAATCCTGCCGACGCATCTTAGGTATGCATACTTGGGGGAGGAGAGCACGTTGCCAGTCATTATCTCCTCTGCGTTGAGCCCAGACCATGAAAAGGCTTTGCTGCAGATATTCAAAAATCATGTAAAGGCTATTCGATGGACCTTGGCAGACATCCGATGAATTAGCCCTTCTTATTGCATGCATAAGATCTAGTTAGAGGAAGGAAAAGAAGGCTCGGTGAAGAGGCAACGTAGACTTAACCCAGCCATGAAAGAGGTTGTGAAAAAAGAGATCATCAAATGGCTTGACGTAGCGGTCATTTATCCAATCTCAGACAGCAGCTGGGTAAGCCCAGTATAGTGTGTACCAAAGAAGGGGGGCATGAAAGTGATCACGAACAGTAAGAATGAACTGATACCGACATGAATGGTCATTGGGTGGCATATCTTTATGGACTACCGCAAGTTGAATGCGGCGACCAAAAAGGACCACTTCTCACTCCCATTCATCAACCAGATGCTAGATAGGCTAACAGGAAATGAATCTTTCTGTTTCCTTGATGGTATTCTGATTATAACCAGATCATGATAGCACTGAGAGACCAGGAGAAGACAGCGTTCACTTGCCCATATGGCACCTTTGTGTTCAGACACATGCCATTTGGGCTATGTAACGCACCAGGGATGTTCCAGAGGTGTATGATGGCAATATTATTTGAATATTTGGAACAGTCAGTAGAGGTGTTCATGGACGACTTCTCGGTATTTGGTGAATCCTATGATGAATGTCTGGCCAACCTAGAAAAAGTTCTTAAGAGATGTGAAGAAGTAAACCTGGCCTTCAACTGGGAAAAGTGCCATTTTATGGTTACTGAGGGCATTGTGTTGGGACATAAAATCTCGAAGGTTGGACTGGAAGTGGATCAAGCTAAGATAGATGCGATAACTAAATTGTCAGCCCCTACGAATCTTAAAACTTTGCGAAGCTTATTGGGCCATGCGGGTTTCTATAGAAGGTTCATCCGAGGCTTTTCACAGATTGCAAAACCACTGAGTGCGTTGCTCGAAGCTAACAAGGATTATAATTTTGATGATACATGTCAGCATGCATTTGAGTCATTAAGGCAGGCCTTGATCTCAGCCCCAATTTTTGTTGCACCAGATTGGTCTCTCCCATTCGACTGATGTGCGACACAAGCGACTATGCGGTGGGAGCAGTATTGGGGCAGAGAAAAGATGGAGTAATGCATCCAATCTTTTATGCCAGCAAGACCTTAAATGATTCTCAGGAGAACTACACAACTACTGAGAAAGAGATGTTAGCCGTAGTTTTTGCGGTTGACAAATTTTGGGCCTATCTAGTGGGATCAAATGTGATTGTCTATACTGATCACTCTGTGATCAAGTATTTGATGGCTAAAAAGGATGCCAAGCCAAGACTCATTCGGTGGATCTTGTTACTTCAGGAATTTGATATAGAGATCAATGACGGAAAAGGTACCGAGAACCAGTTTGCGAACCACCTATCTCGATTAGAAAACAAAGAAGTCCAGGAGAGTTGGAGCGATATTGAGGAAAGATTCCCAGACGAGCAAATTATGAATGCGGAGTGTAGGGAACCTTGGTACGCGGACATAGTGAACTACTTGGTCTATAACCAATGGCCCGAAGACTTTAATGCTCAACAAAGGAAGAGGCTCAGACACAAGAGTAAATTCTATTGCTGGGATGAGCCATATCTCTACAGACTTGGCCCAAACCATATCTTGCGTCTGTGCGTCCCAGAGTATGAAACACATAGCATTTTGCAAGCTGTCATGAAGCCCTGTATGGAGGACATTTCGGTGGGCAAAGAATAGCTACAAAGGTGCTGCAAAGTGGCTACTTTTGGCCAACATTATGTAAAGACGTAAGGGCATACGCAGTGGCTTGTGGGTAATATTTCCAACAAAAGCAAGATCCCCTTGATCTCAATTCTTGAAGTTGAATTGTTTGATGTCTGGGGAATCGGCTTTATGGGGCTCTTCCGTCCTTCTTGCGGCAATTAGTATATACTTGTGGCGGTCGACTACATGTCTAAATGGGTGGAAGCCATAGCTTGTGCGAAGAATGATGCAAACACGGTGTCCAAGTTCTTAAAGAAACAAATCTTTTCACAATTTGGGACACCAAACGCTATAATTAGTGACGAAGGTACGCATTTCATAAATCGCATCATTGCGAATTTACTAACATAATTTAATGTTTCGTATAGGGTCGCAAGTGCTTATCATCTGCAGACCAACGGTCAAGCCGAAATAACAAATCGAGAGATCAAATCTATCCTTGAAAAAGTAGTAAGTACTTCGAGGAAAGATTGGACGGAGAGACAAGATGAAGCTCTCTGGGCTTATAGAACTCCGTTCAAGATGCCCATCAACATGACGCCCTATGCGTTGGTGTTCGAAAAAGCTTGCTATCTGTCGCTAGAATTAGAACACAAGGCCATGTGGGCAATGAAAAAGCTCAACTTAGACCAGGACGCGGTAGGTGAAGCAAGAAAGCTTCAACTAAATGAACTGATAGAATGGAGATTATCAGCGTACGAAAATGCAAAGCTATACAGAGAAAGGACCAAGAAATGACACGACAGCAATATCAGTAAGAAAGCACTTTACGTCGGCCAAAAGATCCTATTATTTAACTCTAGGTTGCGATTGTTTCCAGGTAAGCTGAAATCTCGCTGGTCTGGGCAGTTTATAATCAAGGAGGTGTTTTCGCATGGTGCTGTCAAGTTAATGAACGAAGATGGAACTAGCTCTTTTAAGGTCAATGGGCAAAGGGTAAAGCCCTACCGCATTGGAGAATTTGAACATGATACAGTCTCCATTGACCTGCGCAAGCATAATAACTGAGCTTGCGTTACAGGTCCCTGGGTTGCTGAACTCCTATCTTTCCAGGGACGCTTTCTTTTATTGTTGCTTTCTTTTATTCGCACTTTCCAGTATTTATTTCTTTCTTTGAATTTAATTTTAGGAGTAATGCAAGTAAATAGGCATGAAAGTGGGATGTAGATTTTCATTGCCAATAATTTAATTTCACCATACACTTTGTTGTTCATCATGCCTGTGTTCATCCATAAACAATCTCTACGTTTATCGAGTTAAATTTAGGGGTGTGGTTAGAGCTGTATCTTCTTTAGCTTTCATTGCATTTATCTTCTATCTCCAGATGTATGCGTTTGTGGGACATAAAAATTAATAGAATGAAAATTTCTTCGCCTCATTGAATGTCTATTTCCCTCTTTGCGTCTCTCCTTGCTTTTAATTTCATTCTGAGTACATTTAATTATTCCCAGCTTTTATCTTTGCGTTGAAAAGTTAGTCACGATGATGATAATCATGCTCACTTTTTGTATACTCTAAGTTAGATAACTTTCCATGTTTCTTCATACTATTCATTTGAAATGCAAACCTACTTTGCGTCTGCAAGCTGCCAATTCAAACCTCTTTTACGAAAATTTTAAATATAATCTTTGTTTACAATTTAAGCAATGAGGACCTTGCTACTCTCAAAATTTGGGGGTGGGAGAGGCTTGAACTGTCAAAGATAAAGTATGAGGAACTTATTTATTTTATGGTTAAAAAAAAAAATTTAGAATCGCAAAACTCTGCTGGCAAGACTAATACACTTATCTTGTTAAGAGTTTAGTTGAAAACGACACTTGCTCGTAGTTGGCTGCCTCCATGCACCCCATAGTTGGTATGTCAAAACGAAGGTGGGTAATCGTAATCAGCGATGCATAGAAAAAAAAAATAACAAACTCCAATGTCTAGTGAGGAAACCGAACTTAGATAAGAGTTTAGTCGAGAAGGGCAATTGCTCGTAGTTGGTTGCCTCCATGCACCCCATAGTTGGTATGTTTGAATGAAGGTGGGTAACCCTACCCGACGCATAGTCACCTAATATATAAACAATAAAACAAATGGAAGAAAAAGGAACTTTATATCTTCATCTTTCAAACTAATAGTTAAAAGAAGCAACAAAAATTTTGTGAAGAATGAGTAAAGACAATTGAGAAGAAAGCTTGCCGCACACAAATTAGACCCGTTTCGAAGAAAAGAATATAGAGGTAGAAAAGTAATGTAACTAAAGGGTAGTTGATTGAGTATAGCATTCTGAGAGACTAGTCAATGCGTTAAGAAAATTTTAGAGCTGATTGAAGTTTCTTAGATAGAAGTTATGCTTGAGGACAAGCATTTTTCTAAATTTGGAGGTGTGATAACATGTAGAAATACAAGTTATTATTGTCTTTCTTTTAGAAAAATAGAGTTTAAACAGGGAATCATGTGGTAGTTTGGGTTAAATTTCGTTGATAAATCTCCCTATGTGTTTTACTCTTGTGAATTGATAAAGATAATTGTTTTGAAGCTTTTTGAACCTAAAACACATGCTTTAACGCAAGAACGCAAGCAACCTATGGATGCGTTATCAATCTGAAACGCAAAGCATCGAGACATCAATCTAAAACGCAAGGCAGAGTAAAATCAGACAAGAATCTTGAGAGATTGTCGGGAGATTGATGTGTTTGATCTGCGGCTAAAATGGTGGATCTAAATTAAACTGGAAATCACGTGATTAGGCGAATAGACGCAAAGCTGCAATTCAGCCTCCAATTCCATACACTTGCGGTAACACGAAATTTACGCATCAAGTTATATTATTTTGGTTGCTAATTTTGCTAGTTTATGCCTTGTGACAATACTAATATTCTTCATTTTAATCCCGAGATTGATAGGACGTTTAGAAGGAATCTCAGGGTTCGACCCAATCCTATCAAGGAGATAGCGGAGGAAATACCCAAGGCAATTCGAGATTACTTTCAACCAACATTACCGTCAAGTCAACCTGACATTGTGAACGTGCTTGTAAACCCAATTTCATTTCTAAGCACTTAACTTAAATATGTAATAAGTTGTGGACTTATTCGCATTTTCTTATTTAGATTGAAGGGAGAAGTAGTAGAGGAAAGTCGAGGAGGATAGACTTGTGAATTAACCCGAGAGTATTTTTTGTAAGGTAATTTTAAATCCTTATGAGATAAATCGAGCTTTTAATCTATTTTGACTTGTCAACTAGAATATGAAAAACTTAAAAAGGATATTACCATTTAGATCAAGGTTGAAAGATACTATCGAGGACAATTAACGTTATTATTATAATTAATGTTATTATTATTGTTTGGTTAATTAATGAGAAGAATTACAATTTGGAACTTACGTTAAACAAAGAAAGAAAATAAAAGAAAGAGGAAGTGGAGGGAGTCGGTGGGGGATGATGAGTGTGTAAAAAAGCCAATTGCTTTGCCGACTCTCATTCACCTCCAAAACCTAAACAAGTTCATGCTTTCTTAGCTTGGCATTGAAAGGAAGAAAAAGGAGAAGATTCAGGTGATTTGGAGCGGCATTTTGAGGAGAAAAGTGGTAAAATTCGAAGAAGAACTAAAGCTGGTCTGGAATTCGTGAAATTTGGAAAGGTTGTGATGTTTGAAGGAAAGCGATCCATAGAGATCGAGTTTGGAGCTGAAAATATAAAGTTAGTAAGTTAATTCACTACTTAATAACTTCTGTGAAGGATGTCTGAGCTGAATGTGAAGGGAAACAAGTGAAATTGTAGGTGGAAGTGACTGGTTTAATTTTTTGAGTAAATTGATGTATGGTGGAGAAATTTTGAGTTATTTGTCAAACAAAGGGGAGTTAGACCCCGAAATTTGGAGGTAACCTAACTCACTTCTCTACAAGTTTATAAAAGGAAGAAAATTCTAATTCAGGGTGGAAGTAATATTTTTTAGCAATTGGAAGCGTAGACAGAAGCTTGGGTGAGAAAGGTCTCGCTGGAAAGGATAGCGACACTGCGGGCGTGGAGCAAGACAGGTCTCACTAATCTCGCTAAGTATCGTTAGCTATTTTTGTCTCACAAATCTCGCTAGTCTCGCTAGTCTCACTAGTGTAAGTCTCGCTGGTTTTGTCTAGTCTTGCTAGTGTAAATCTCACTGGTTTTGTCTAGTCTTGCTAGTGCAGATCTTGCTGGTTGATTAGGTCTCGCTAGTTGATTGGTTTTGTTAGTAGTTTGGTCTCGCTAGTGAGCCTTACATTAATGTTAAGACTTATTTGTTACATGTTAATGAGAATCTGAATGAATCTAACAGAGCGAATTATATTATTTCAGGTCGAGAAGAGCTACGGAAAGCTTATAACGCATTAGGGGCCCGAGACAAGTAGTGAGTGACAAAATTTTATTTAAAATAAGCTTTATTTTATTCAAAGTTTTCATGATGCTCAACTAAGTTTGTAAGCATGCTTAAATGTTTATATTCTCACAAGTTTTATTGTACAACTATGACTTTCCAAGCATGAGTTTAGAATTTGATTTGTACTTGAGTTTGAAATTGGAAACATGCTGTTTGAATTACATTGAGTTTAGTAAGCATGATGCTTGATGATTGAATTGTTCATGAGCTTTTGTTTAATAGTAATTTATTCTAAAAAATATGTTAGTTTTTTTTAACGTAATATGAAAGGTCCCCAATGTCGAAGGACTCAGAGAAGGCATATAGACAGTCTGAATATAAAAATGATTCCCAATACTGAAGGACATGGAGAAGACATGTGGGCAGCCTAAATATTGTATATGGGACCCAGTACTGAAGGACTTGAGAAGGTATACAGGCAACCTAGGTTATAATTTCCTATGTGCATATAGAGGTACATTCGACGTTGTTGTGTTGAGATTACTCCATACAGCTAAGGTTATCTGACGTTTGGTGTGTTAAGATTACTCCACTCCAACTAAGGTTGTTTTCGATGTTGAGTAGCGTTGAGCTTCGCTCTGCCTCAACTAAGGAAAATCTTTCAAACTTATGTTTAACTTTATGGTTTTTTATGATGAAATGTATACGGTTTTATTTCTGTTAATTGAACATGTTTTGCTGAGTTTGATAAAGAGCTATTAATGTTTTATTACTACTTTTCAAGCATGGTTTTGTTGTATTCTTGAGTTAAGTAAGGATTTTATGAACTCGTCATTCACTAAGCAACCTAGCTCATGTTTTCCATAGTTTTCTGTTTCCTAGATAGCTAGTGAAACTGGGCTGCTTAGCCTACACAACAACTCCTCTGGGTCTGTTACTAGTGTGAATACATTGTAAATATGTGTTCTTAAGACTTGTGTTGTACATAAAAGAAGGTTAAGAAGTGGGAGCTTGTATGCATTTGTTATATTAAGTTTTGAAGATTGAAAGTCTATATGTATGCTAGCTTGTCCAAAGTTTGCGATTAATGAACGATTATGATTTATAAACTGTATATTAGGTCCTATTTCAGGTTTGAACAGGTTGATAGTAAATGTCGTAAGAGGGTCGATGTTTGTTGTCCTTACACTTTTTCCTAAGTTAAGAGGGTACTTGGGAGAGGATGTGATAGTGCCCATCAATGTCAACAACTTTGAGCTAAAATTGAGGTTGATTCAAATGGTTAGAGAGCTTGCTTTTAGAGGAAGAACCAATGAAGATCCTCATAAGCATAGTCTTTCTTAGAGATATGCGGGACAATAAAGATGAATGGAGTTTCTAACGATGCTATCAAACTAGGACTTTTCACTTTTCTTTTACAGGGCCGAGTAAAGGATTGGTTGGAAACCATACCCCCAGATAGTATCACCACATGCGAGATCTTGGCTCAAGCTTTCTTGAACAAATATTTTCCACCGGCTAAGTCCCAAAGGTTAAGAACGGAGATTGGTACATTCCGTCAACTTGAGAATAAGCAATTGTATGAAGCTTAGGAATGGTATAAGGATCTCTTGAGACGGTGTCCTCAACATGGTTATCCGGATTGGTTGCAAATTAGACTATTCTACAATGGGTTGTCAAGTTCAACAAAATCTATTCCAGATCTACCGCCGAAGGTTCTATTTTCTCTAAAAATGCTCAAGAGGCTTATTGAAAAACGCTTGAAAAGTGCTTTCTATTCTCTCAAATTAAGGGAGTTTATATTAGATTTCACTCGTTTGCTAGTAGTTTTCAGGTCAAAATGAAGAAAATTAGAAGTGAAAGCTAAAAAGATCAGAACCGAGCCAGAATCTAGTGAAAAAGAGAAGTCAAAATCTGCCGAAAATAGGGCAGCGGCGCTGCTGTGATGCTTTTTCTCAAGAGTTGATTTCACTTCAACACAACGTCAACGCTGTGACACCATCCAGCAGCTCAACGACACCATCTTTCCATAACGATCAGTGCCGCAGCGCCAGCTTTCTATATTTAAAGAATATGCATTTTTGGAAAGATTTTTGGGCGGCCAACTCTATAAATAAGAGGGTTTCCAGCAGCCCTAATCACCAATTTACACACCAAAAGACACAAGAAGAAGAGAATTGAGTGAAAGTTCATTAGAGAGTTCAAAGAGTGAGTTAGCTGCAAGGAAGAGAGAAAAGAGTTCGATAGAAAGTCATGGTGCCGTTCTAGTTCTGACGTGAAAGCCAAGGAGATCGTGACGGTGCTTCCTCAATTAAGAGCTTCTTTTTAGTAGACGTTTTCCTTTCTTTATACTCTTTCTTTGTTTATATTGTTTGGACATGTTGCTTCAAGCTAAGAGTGGCTAAACTCTTTAGTTTTAGGGTTTTGATGAATTGTTTATGAAGTTATGTTGATATTGTAGACTCTTCATGGTTTTGTTGTAATGATTATGCTTTTCTTTATTATTGTACTTAATCCTTGTTGAATGACCATGTTTAAATGTTAGGGTAAATATATGGTTGAAAGATTGTATGTTTAACTAGATCTATAACAAAGAATTGTTGTTAATCTATCATGAAAATAGTTAGGTTAACAATGAAAGTTGCTAAAGACTATTCTTAATGCCATGTAATTTGTATTGATTTCAAGAGATTAGTAATCAATTAAGTTGCATGAGAAAATGTTGTTTTCGAGAGAAAATAACTTGGATTTATGTTTGTAGACTTAAACATAAGAATTGCAATAAAATCCATGAACCTTAGAATATTGCATGATGAAGTAAACAAGGTTTCATTACCCTAGAACTCTCTTTGGCTCTTGTATTTCTAATTTTATTGCTTTCCTTATTTAGTTTTATTTCCAAAATCACAACTTCAATTTCAATCCTCAAATAAAATTGATTCGATTCTATAATAGCTAAGTAACTTTAACTTTCACAATTGGATCCTCAATGAAACGATATTCGGACTTTACTATCTTATATTATAACTTGACCTATATATTTGCGGTTAACACTTAAAGTGCGCATCACTTATACCATACTAGAAGACTTGGCCATGTGAAAGGTCTTCTACAACTATCCCAAAAGCCGTCGGATTGTATGAGGTGGATGAGGTAAATTCTCTTAAAGTACAAATGGCTTCCCTTACTAATGCTTTGTCTAAATTGATTGCAGGGGGCCAAGCTCAGGTAAGTCCACCATCTATAGCATCTCTTGCCGCCATAGCTTTGGAGATGTCTACACATAAGGAGTTGGAAAAAGGAGACAATGAGACAGCCAATTACGTTGACAAAGGACACTATAGAGGCCACCAACAACAACAACTTCCAACTCATTATCATCCAAATTTGAGGAACCATGAAAACTTTTCTTATGTTCACAATAGGAATGTTTTGCAAGGTCCTCCCGATTTTTCTAATGTAGGTCCATCCAACAGCGAGAAGAAGCCCATCATAGAAGATTTGATGGTAGAGTTCATCAAAGAATCTAGAGGAAGGATCACTGCATTAGAGAACAGGGTGCAAAGTCATGGCAACACTATTCACAATATTGAGGTACAAATTAGTCAAATAGCCACTTCTCTTCAACAATGCAAAAGGGAAAGTTTTCTAGTTAGCTCGAAAAGAATCCAAAGGAGGAGTACAAGGCCTTCATTTTAAGGAGTGGGAAAAAGCTATCCATCCCTTTGATTGATGATGAGCATGAGGAGCAAGAGGTAAATGAGACCATCCATGAACCTATCATAGCAGATGAACCTAAGAAGGTCATAGAAAGGAGGAAAAGGTAAAGGAGTCGGCATCTTCAAGTAAGTCATCTAACCCTCTACCTTATGTACCTAACACTTTAGAAAGAGAGAAATAGATTCCCAATTTGCCAAATTATTAGAATTATTCAAAGGCCTCACACGTCCCATTTGCCGAGGCTTTAGAGTAAGTGCCCAATTATGCTAATTTCATGAAAGATGTCTTGTATAAGAAAAAGAGGTTTGGGCAATATGAGATGATTAACATGACAGAAGAGTGCAGCGTTGTGTTGCAAAAGAAGTTACCTCAAAAACTTAAAGATCTAAGGAGTTTTACTATACCTTGCACTATTGCTTCTTTATATGTTACTAGAGCTCTTTGTGATCTTGGTGCTTCTATTAATTTAATGTCTTTATCTGTCTATAAGAAGCTTGGCATTGAAGAAGTGCAACCTACCACTATCACCTTGCAGTTAGCTAATAGACCCTTGAACTATCCTAGAGGTATTGTTGAGAATGTGTTAGTTAAAGTTGACAAGTTTATCTTCCCTGTAGATTTTGTAGTCTTGGATATGGAGGAGGACTCTGAGATTCCTATCATCCTTGGGCACCCATTCCTAGCAACTAGGAAGACCATCATTGATGTCCAACAAGGGAAATTGACTCTAAGGGTAAATGATGAGAATGTTGTTTTTAATATTTACCAATCCTTGAGTCATCATCATGAGGGTAGTGATTGCCATGCACTTGATATAATTGATCAAACTGTTTCTGAGCATATTGAGGTTGTGCTTGCTACTGATCATTTAGAACAAAGCATAGTGGCTTTTAATTTTGATGATGTAGATACCATATTTGATGAAATTGCTTTGTATGCTAAGTGGTTAGGTAATATGCCGGTATGCACTAAAATGTATAAACCAATGTCTCTAGCTCCTTTGCATGTTATAAACAATGTTAATGTTGAGAAGCCTATTTTAGAATTAAAAGTGTTGCCTCCTCATTTGAAATATACATTATGGGATGATTTATCTTCTTTTGCTTATTATATCTTCCAATTTGAATTCTGTGGAAGAGGAAAAATTGTTGAGAGTGTTAAGGGAACATTCTGCTATTGGTTGGTCTATTGAGGATTCTAAAGGTATTAGTCCATCAGTCTGTATGCATAGAATTTTGATGGAAGACACCTTTACTCCTTCAGTGGAACACCAAAGGAGACCTAATCCTGCCATGAAGGAGATAGTTAAGAAAGAAATGCTCAAGCTTTTAAATGCAGGTATCATTTATGCCATCTCTGACAGTTCATGGGTAGTAAGCCCTATTCAAGTAGTACCCAAGAAAGGTAGTATGACAGTTGTTAAAAATGAAATAATGAGTTGATTGCCACTAGAACATTGATAGTATGGCGTGTGTGTATTGATTATAGGAAGTTGAATAAGGCTAGAAGAAATGATCATTTTCCTCTTCCTTTTGTAGATCAAATGCTTGATAGACTTGCAGGTTATTCTCACTATTGCTTCCTAGATGGATATTCTGGTTACAATCAAATTGTCATTGTTCCTGAGGATCAAGAAAAAACCACATTTACATGTCCCTATGGGACATTTGTTTTTAGGAGAATGCCTTTTGGTTTGTGCAATGCCCCTGCTACATTCCAATGTTGTATGATGTCTATTTTTTCGGGACTCATTGAAGACATAATGGAGGTTTTCATGGATGATTTTTCTGTATTTGGATCTTCATTTGAATCTTGTCTTGCTAATCTTACATGTGCTTTGCAGTGGTGCCAAGATGCTAACTTTACATTGAATTGGGGGAAGTGCCACTTTATGGTCAAAGAAGGCATCGTTCTAGGGCAAAGTCTCAAAGAGAGGATTGAGGTGAATAGGGCCAAAATTGCCTCCATTGAACAATTGCCACACCTCCCACTAATTTGCAGGAAGTTATAAGCTTCCTAGGGCATGCATGGTTTTAAAAGAGATTCATTAAAGATTTTTCTAAAATTGCAAAGCCATTGAGTAACTTGTTAGAAAAGGAAGCTAAATTTGTATTTGATGATGCATATGTACTAGCTTTCAACACCTTGAAAGAAAGATTAATTTCTGCACCTATCATTATTATACCAGAATGGAGTCAGTCTTTTGAGATCATGTGTGATGCTAGTGATTATGTCTTAGGAGCTTTCTAAGGCCAACGTCGAGATAACATGTTTAGGGCAATTTACTATGCTAGTAGGATTCTTGATAGTTGGGACACAACTTTGAATTTGAATGAAATCTCCATAGAGTTTTATCTCTCAAGCTTTATGCTTTCTTTGTATTCTTGTATATGAATGCATGTTTAGAACTTTCAATCTACTTTGATCAATTAGATTATGGAGAGTTCAAAATCTTGAAGTTAGGAACAAGTTCTCCTTTCTTCTTGATCTTTGATCAATTATTTCCAAGCCAAATCTATTTAGCTTTCTCGGAGTTGTCTATCAAATTTGTTTATTGGGGGTTATTCTTATTATCGTTGTGGGGGTTCACCTAAATAAGGGGAGTTCTCAAACATAATTGAGGTAGTTCCCTTTTATCATGTTCATTGATTAACAACTGTCAGGTGAAAGATAGTTTACCTTGGTTTGTTGACATAGTTAACTATTTTGCAGGAGGACATTCGCCACCTAGTATGAACACTCAACAAAGAAAAAGATTTCTACAAAATGTCAAGTCTTACCATTGGGAGGACCCACTTCTATATAAGGTTTGTGCTGATAGTATGATAAGGAAGTGTGTGCCTCAAGAAGAGGTGGTAAATATTCTAAACCTATGTCATGCCTCTCCCTATAGAGGACATTTTGGACCCACTAGAATTGTATATAAGGTACTTTAGTCAGGTTTTATTGGTCTTCTTTTTTCAAGGACTGTTATACTTTTGTAACATCATGTGATAGGTGCCAACGTATTGGCAATATTTCTAGACAATATGAGCTTCCCATGAAACCTATATTGGAGGTGGAGCTTTTTGATGTTTGAGGTATTGACTTTATGGGGCCTTTTCCTGTATCTTTTGATGGCTACCTATATATTTTGGTTGTAGTTAATTATGTTTCTAAATGGGTAGAAGTCATAGCTACTAAGACCAATGATGCTCGCACTATTTTAAAATTCTTGCATAGGAACATATTTACACATTTTGGCACACTTAGAGCTATTATTAGTGATAAGGATTCTCACTTTTGTAATAAATTGTTTGAATCCATGATGCAAAAGTATGGTGTTAATCATAAAATTGCTATAGCTTATCATCCTCAAGCTAATGGTATTGTTGAGCTATTTAATAGGGAAATCAAGCAGGTTTTCGAAAGGACCGTCAAGACCAATAGGAAGGATTGAGCTCTAAAGCTCGATGATGCACTATGGGCCTACCGTACAACTTTCAAAACTCCAATAGGTACTTTACCGTATAGGTTGGTGTATGGAAAAGCTTGTCACTTACCAGTAGAGCTTTCTTTATTATTTTAACTTCTACATTTTATTTTTCAAAAATCATAGTCACTTATACACTTTCATATTTTCAGGATCATGGTTCATCACAAAAAGTACTCATTCCAGCAAGTTAGTTTGGTGGCTTGCCGCTTGCTCTCAGGCTTGGTCTTTCTTAGTTCAATTCTCATATGCATTGAGGACAAGCATGATTCTAAGTTTGGGGTAGGAGGTGTCATTCGTACTTTTGTGTGTGTTTTCTTATCTTGTTATGCATATTTGTGAGGTTTAAATGATCATAAGCATGTTAATGAATTTTTTTCATGAGCTTTTAAAGATAATAGGAATGTGTTTATGGTTGTGTGCTTATGATGTTGATTTCCCATTATGAGACTTGAATTTGCATAATAGATGACTTAAGGTGGAAATAGGATAGCACTATCTTGAGTTAAATCCATTTAAGTCCCACTTAAAGTCTCTCATATTCCAGAGCACATAGCCACTTTAATTTAGAATCTTTAACTTAGAAAAGGATTAAGTCGAGTGATTTGGTTGTCACTTTGAAAGACCCATCGGTTAGAGAGTCGAAATGCATGATGGTTTGTAATCTTAGACTAAGAAAAAGAAAAAAGTATACATGTCATTGAAAATAAAACATGCACACAAAATGCATGAGCTTTACATGCCTATCCTTTTTAATGTTAAGCTTGTAAAAAGAGCTGCCTTCGCTGTTGTAGACACCGTATTTGGTCCGACCTATTATTATTATTATTATTATTATTATTATTATTATTATTTCGGATAACATATATTTTAGTTTAGTCTTTTTTTTATAAAAAATAAATAGGTTTAAAAAAGAAGATTTTTCCTTAAGTTTTTAAATTTTTTTTTTTTAAAAAGAGAATATACTAAAAATGGATAAGATAATTTTTTCTTCCCTTTTTCCCATTCTTCCTCTTCCCCCATTTCTCTCATTCTCTTCCTTTTCTTCCCCAATTCTCTCCTCTTCTTCGTACTTCCTCTATTTCCTCCCTTTCCCATTTCAAATCCCTCAAAGCTCAACTCTCAACCTCCACACTCCCCTATAAATTGATGGTGATTCACAATGGAAAGGGGAAAAAACACAAAAGGTGGGAGAGATGATTATATACATTGAGGGAGAAATAGAGAGGAAGAAATAACTGAGAAAGAGATGATTCCAACAAAATCTCATCTCCATTAGATGGATTGTGCACGATTTCGACGAAACTCACACAAAACTCACTAATGCAATGCAGCTCAACAACGTCTTCAACAAACAGAAATTTTCAACGAAGCCCACGAACAGACGATTCCGACAGCGAACCTTATACGACAGTGTTTTAGTTGTGGAGATCTTGCATACTTGCAACTTGGGATGATTTCTTACCTACAGTAAAAGAAAATAAATGGAGAAGAAGTGAAAAAAGAAAAAAAGTGAAGGAAGAAGAAGTAGTTGGACAAGAAAGAAGAAAAGTAAATAAGAGAAAAAAGATAAAAGGTGATGAGTCCCACCCACACTTTTCTCTCTTTATTTGTTGATAATTTATTGGAATTGACTTATATTTTGAAAATTTTCAAAATATGTTTCAATTTATTTCTTCTTAAAGACTTCATTGGTTTCTTAAAGTAAATTCTAACTTTATTTCCAATTTAAACTTGATTTCTCCTTAATTTGATTATTTTCATTAGTAGTATTTCAAATCTTCATTTTGTTTTAATCTCCGATCTTGTGGAGTTATAAAAACAGAAGTCCAATATCAATATGCTATCAAGCCTGTCAATTTGGTTTAAATGAATTTTGAATATCTTGCAATTTGAAATTTCTAAAAAGCATTTCAATCTCAACTTTAATTGAAAATTTTCATAAATGATTTTTAACTTGGTTTTACTTTAGTTTTCAAATGAATATCAATTTCATTTAAATCTGAATTTTCAAAATAAAATTTCAGTTTGGGTTTTCACCTCGATTTACAAACTAAATTTCAATCTTCCTTTGAGGGGCTTACACTTCTCATAAGGACTAAGTCATATTTTTACTTCTAAAATGTGATTTGATCTAGATGAGACATTTTTTTAAATGTCGTGTTATCCTATAACAGAGTTGAGATTGTCAAATATCTAAAATTCTTAAGATAAATGTATTATCTAATTTGAGAATTCAAATATCACCATGATAATAAATTAACGGATGTTTGTCTACTCACAAAATGCTACTCTACATTATTCTTAAAGTTAGAATGTGATTTAGTGAGACATTGCCTAAACTTATTTTTCACATTTAGTTGTTAATTAAATGTTCCTCTTTTAAATTGACTTTTTAAAATAGAATATATTTTGTCAATGGATTTTAAATAAAATTGACTATAAGCAATAGTTTCTGTCTAGGCCGGGGTACTTAAGTTGACTGTAAGTAAACACCTTTACCTAGGAACTGTTTAATTTGTCATATTTTATTTAATTTTAGTTTTTAATAAAACAAACATTATTTTTCTTCCAAATAAAGACCATCTTTGATAAATGAATTGGATAACATATAAAATGTTTTAAAACAGGTGTTGTAGGGTGTTAACACTTTCCCTACACTCATGACCCCCCGCCTAACTTTGGTAAAGCAGATTAATTTTCTTTATTTAAATAGGTGACCAATCACACCCACAATGATTGGTGGTGACTCCAAATCTTTTACTTCGAAAGAGACCCCATGGCGAAGGACATTGACCATTCGGCATCGCGATAACATTGCAACAGTTGTGATCAGTAAAAACGCCTAGGAATTGACTAGGTATGTGATAAGTAACATTCGACGATTTGGATTTAACAACCTTGTTGATGAACAAGACCTTTAGATCTCAAACTCAAACACCTCAAATCAAGATGATCTCAGCCCCTAAGAATGGCTAGACAACGGATTACTTAAACGATCCGCAAAATCAAAGATCGGACAAAGCTTGATGCTCCCATCCATCCTTGATCTTCAAATCATTCCACAAGCAAGATCGATCAAGTCAAGCTTGAATGATTCTATACATGCAATCTAAACGCCATAAAATTGCAAAAGAAATATAGCACAAGGCTAAAAGAAAGCTTAAAGGCTCTTTTACTACATTTTTCAAGTCCCTTCCAAGTCTCTTTTTGTAAACAATTACTTGACATTATATAGACCTCAAAATCTAACCCTAGGCATTCTATGAGGTATTCAAAGAATTGTAACACTCATAATTAATGACCATTATCAGCCATGATCTAAATGTAACATAAAACAAATAAAATGACTTAAAGACTAAAATTACATTTAATTAATACAATAAATCCGAAAATATTTCTTTTTAATCAGCAACCCATCATTTTGTAACCATCTTTGAGTTATAAACCCCACTTAAACTCTTTGTTCTATAAATGAAGTTTGATTCTTCATAAATTTCACTTGACTTCACATAATTTTTCTTCTTTAGTTAGTGTAAACTTAGACAACATAGATGACTCTTCTTGTTGTTCATATTGCATGATTGAGGTTCATCCATTCATATTAGTATCAGTCCCTACAGTGAATGTGTGAAAGCTAGTACCCCTAGGTAAAAGAATACAAGTTTAGGGCCCATGAAAAATGTGATTGAATGACACCTTAGTGGACATATTATCACTTGAAATGTGTGGATGCTTGAAAATTGGTACACGAGCTAGAGTGGGGGGAAAACTAAGGAAGCTTTCTTAAGTCCCAATTTGAGTTTTAGCATTTTGAATTAAATGAGGCTTGTACACACACATGGGAGATAGCAAGATTTGATCTTGAATGTTTATACCGATATAGATATGCTTGCACGTTTCTACTTGAGCTCTTAAATGCTATTTTCTGAGACATGAGTCGTTAGCACACTTTTTGCTTAAATTCCCTATGTTTGATTCTGTTCTTTGCTCGAGACTAGCAAATTTCTAAGTTTGGGTTGGCAAAAAGTGCTTGAATTAAGGAAGTTTCTATTAGATTTCACTTGTTTGCTAGTGGTTTTCAGACCAGTATAAAGAAAATAAGAATTGAAAGCCAAAAGAACCAAATCGAGCCAAAATCAAGCGAAAAAGAGAAGAATCACAAAAACCCTAAAAACAAGGCAACGCCAGTCTGGCACTGCCTCAACACTTTTTCTTCAGAGTTGCTATACAATAAGCATAACAGCATTGGTCCGACGTTGGACACGGCGCTAAGGGTAGGAATTGATGACGCATAGTACAGCAGTGCCATCTCATAGTGACGCGGTGTCACCTTTTGATGTCGGTCAGCACTGCAATGTTGCTGTATAGCGTTGCAGCGCCAGCTTTCCTAATTTGAAAAATTTTCAATTTTCAAAAGAAATCTAGGCTGCCAAGTCTATAAATTGAAGGGTTTCCAGCAACCTTAGAGAGAGAAAAAAACACAATATAGAGCCTTAAAGAGTGAGTTGGCTGCAAGGAAGAGAGAAAAGAGTTTGAGAGAGAGTTTGGTGTCGTTCAAGTTCCTGACGTGAAGATCAAGAAATTCTTGGCGGTTCCTCTTCAATCAAGAGCTTCTTTATAGTAGAGTTTTTCTTTCTTTACACTCTTTATATACTAAAATTTGTCTTGAGCATGTTGTCTAAAGCTATGAGTGGCTAGAATGTCACACCTTCCCAGGTACCCTCTTAACCCCGAGAAAGCATGAGGACAGCAGACACCGACCCTCTTACTGCATCCACTGCCAACCTTATACCTCGACCATCACCTAATAAGCAGATATACATAATGATTGAACAACATACTTAAACCAGGGTTAAGCTATCATACAGACATTGATTTTCACTCAAACCATATATTTACATAAGTTTCTCAACATCGCCCTTAACCCTCTATATGTACAACACATGTTTAAGGACAAATATTTACAATTCTCAAAATTCTAGACATTGATAGTGAGCCCAGAAGAGTTGTTGTGTAGGCAAAGCACCTTGGACTCACTCACTACCTGAAAAATAGAAAAACAAGGAAAACATGAGCTAGGTTGCCCAAGAGTGACTTGTTTTGTAAAAACCTTCCTTAACTCGGAAGCTAATCACACTGTACTCATTCTAAAACAATGCGTAAATAACATAAATTCAAAGTCATATCCATGCAAAACATGCTCAAGTGGCATTGTCATACCATATATGTTCATTACAGAAAAAGATACAAGGAAATTCAGTTTACTTCAAAAACATTTTCCTTAGTTGAGGCGGAACGGAGCTCAACGCTACTCAACGTCGAAAACATCTTTAGTAGGGGCGAAGTAATCTCGACACACTCAATGTCGAATATCCTTAGCTGTGTGCAGTAATCTCAACACAACAACGTCTATCATCCCTCTATGTGCATATAAATATCACATCTTGGGTTACCCGAATACCTTTTCTGAGTCCTTCAGTACTGGGTCCCATATACGAGATTTAGGCCACCCACATGCCTTCTCCAAGTCTTTTAACATTGGAGGCTATCTCTATACTCAAGTTACCCACATGCTTTCTCCGAGTCCTTTAGCATTAGGAACCATTTCTATATCCCGGCTACCCACATGCCTTCTCCATTTCCTTCAGCATTGGGAGCCTTTTCAAAAACATTATTAAAAGTAACATGCTTCTAAAATAGCATAATATAAATTCACAAGTTTATAACATTTCAAATCTTCATAATCTCATTAACAGTCATCAATGTTTTCCATAAAAATCATAGGTTAACAAATAGCATGCCCTTCGTAAAACTTGTTTAACAACTAACATGCTTCAAATGATTTCCAATATAAAACACATAATATGCACGTTAAAACCCGTGAAAGCACAAACATATAAACATGTTTCCAAACATAATCTATTTTACATAGCAAATATGCCTTAGACATTTCTATTATTCACCACCGAGACTCTACTTCATGAAAAAAACTATCAACGAGACTATATTCCACAAAGAAATACTCGATCGAGCTATATTTCATAAAAGAGTGCACTAATGAGCGAGATTCAGGTCATTAGCGAGACTAAACCAACAAATTCAAGCAAAAGACCCAATTGTACCAGCAATACTGTGATCCAGCGAGACTACGATACCCAGGGAGAGTTGTGAGACAAAAAGCCTCCAGTGACACCAGTGACACTCGTCTCGCTGCTCACCCTATACCTTCAGTGTCGCTGATTCCTCTAGCGATACCCATCTTATTCTGCTTCTGTCTTCGCTTCTATTTTCACTTCTATTTGGTAAAAGTCATATTTTCAGCCCAAATTAGAACTTCTTCCCTTCTACAAACTTGTAAAGAAATATTTTTCTAGCTTTCCTAAAAATTTTCAGAGCTTAACTCCTCTTCATTCGATAGATATTCCCAATTTACTTCGCGCTACTCCAGATCACTCGGGAAATCCGTATCAGTCGCTTCCACCTAAAATGTAACATGTTTATCTTCATATTCAGCTCAACCATCCTTCATAAGAGTTGTTAAGAATGGAGTTAACTTAACCATAAATTTTAAACTCGATCTTTGTAGCTCGCTATCCTCCACATACCAGACCTTGCTCGGATTGCGAAATAGCAACCAGATCTTCTATTTCAGCTTCAATTACACCATGAAACTGACCAGAATTCTACATGAATTTGCCCTAGACTCCTTTTTCTGCCTCTCTTCGTTGCTTAGTTGAAAGATGGAGTCCGTTGAATGTAAGCCCCACATTTAGCTTTGGAAGTTAACAAGCTATAAAAATTAGTTTTGGAAGCTGACAAGCTAAAGAAGGTAAGTAAATAGTGGCTGAGAGCCATAAGGCATGAGTTATCATGCGTTGAAGGTGTCCTATGCGTTGGTGAGGGTGTGCCATGCGTAGGTGAAGTGAAGTGTTGGCTGAGAGTCTTTGTGCATGAACAACCATGCGTTGGAGAAGCACCATGCGTTGGTAAGGCCACCTTACGTTAGAGAGCTGCTGCTATGTGATTAAGGATTGCCGCTATGTGTTGATGAGCTAAAGCTATGCGTTGGTGAGGCTGTGATGAAGTAGCATGTGTTAGCCAATTCATTTTTAAAGGAAAAGAAAGTGGAGGTTAAGTCGGCGGCCTATTTAAGTGAGTAAGCCGGTGGTCGCGAAACGGGGTAGAAAACTAGCAACAGCCGAAAGCTGCCGGCCAAACGTTGCTAGAGGCGGCGCCACTGGAGGCAGGCGTTGCTGGAGGTAGTAGGCGGGAGAAGAACTAGCCGTGGTAGCGAGCTCCACCCAAGCGAAAAGCAACAGCGACGAGACCACCACGATCGAAAGGCGGCGGTGACGAGCTGGGAAGCGACGACTGGAGTCGACGCGCTAGCGAACAGAGGAGGAAGAAAACAGGAGGCAGCGGCAGCTAGAGGGAAGAAGGAGGAGGGGGCCGGCGATGCACGAAGAGGGAGGAAGAGAGAGAGAAGAAAAAAAGAAAATGATTTTTTCTTTACTTTTTCTTAACCTAGCACGCAAACCGAGGGTTAATAAATAAAAAAAATCTATTTTCCTTTTCCCATTCTAAATTAATTCCCCCCCCCCCCCCCAATTTAAGTTAATTCTCCTCTTTTTTCCTTTTCCTCTTTCTTAAATAAATAAAACTCAATAAAAACCCAACCTTTTCTTTAATATTAATTTTTTTTCCTCTTCCTTCACTCTTAAACTCACTTTACCCCCACCAAGTAATTAATCTAATTCCTCGAAATTTCTTTTTAATCTCGAAGATTCCATGCTTAAATCATTTTAAAAAATTGGGTATTTAATAAGAAGGAAATACCTAAAATTTTGGGATGTCACAATAGGGCAGCACGATTTTTCCCGAGACCAGCATCCAACTTCAGCATAGTAGCTCTGACGTGGTGCTGCGGCACTAAGCTGAGGTAGGATTTTATGACGCACAGCATCGCAGCGCCATCCAGCAACGCGGTGGTGTCACCATTCGATGTTGGTTAGTGTTGGTGCCATCTTTCCTAATTTGAAAAATCTACATTTCTGGAAAGAATTTTGGGCGGCAAACTCTATAAATTGGAGGGTTTTCAGCAGCCCTAGAAATCAATTAACACACCAGAAGAGTCCCAAAGAGTGAGTTAGCTGCAAGGAAGAAAGAAAGAGTTCGAGAGAGAGTTGTTGTGCTATTCGAGTTCCCGACGTGAAGACCGAAGGACATCTTGGCGGTTCCTCCTCAATCGAGGGCTTTTTTCTAGTAGAGTTTTCCTTTCTTTTACACTCTTTCTATTAATTTGTTTGTGAACATGTTGCTTAAAGCTATGAGTGGCTAAACTCTTTAGTTTTAGGGTATTGATGAATTGTTTATGAAGTTATGCTGATATTGTAGACTATTCATGGGTTTGTTGTAATGATTATGTTTTTCATTGTTATTGTGCTTAATTCTGTTGATTGGTTATCCTTGAATGTTAGATTAGATGTATGGTTGAGAAACTTAGTTTAATTGCAAAAGAAACATGGCACAAGACTAAAAGAAAGCTCAAAGGCTTTTTTTCTTTACATTTTTGAAGTCTCTTCCATCTCTCCTTTTTTGAACAATTACATGGGATTATATAGGCCTCAAAATCTAACTCTAGACATTCTATGAGACATTCAAAGAGTTTTAACACTCATAATTAATCACCATTATAAGCCATGATCAAATTGTAACATAAGATCATATAAAATGACTCAAAACTGAAAGATATATTTAACAAATACAATAAATCCGAGATTAATATTTTTCATCCATATTCCATGCATTTGTAACCATTCAAGAGTAAATGACATCCTATTTGAAGTAGATTGAAGTCTTTGTTCATTAAATGAAGCTTGATTCTTCATAAATTCCCCTTGACTTCACATAAATCTTCTTCTTTGGTTAGTGTAAACTTGGATAGCATGTATGGCTCATTCTTGATGTTCATGTTGCATGTTTAAGGGTCCTCTGTTCATATCATTCCTTTATGAACTCCATCATCAAGTCTTGTAAGTTGGACTTCTTCTCAGTGTGTAATGGATCTGCATTGGAAAAAGCGGGAGGACCTTGCAAAACATTTCTATTGTTAGCATAGGAAAAGTTTTCATGGTTCCTCAAGTTAGGATGGTAATGAGTTGGAAGTTGTTGTTGGTGGCTTCTATAGTACTATCAACATAATTGGCCGTCTCATTGTCTCCTTGTTCCAACTCTTTTTTTGTGGCCATATCCAATGCTAAGGCAGCAATGGAGGTTATGGATGGTGGACTTGCTTGAGCTTGGCCTCCTGCAGTTAATTTAGAAAGAGCATTAGTAAGGGAAGCCATTTGTGCTTTGAGAGAATTTACCTCATCTACCTCATACAATCTGGCGGCTTGTTGAAGGCACCTCCTCAAGAGATCCTTGTACTTTTCCCAAGCCTCATATAATTGGTCATCCTCAAGTTGGCGGAATGTTCCTATCTTCGTTCTTAGCCTTTGAGATTTAGCCGGTGGAAAATATTTCTTCAAGAAAGCTTGAGCCAAAATCTCCCATGTGGTGATACTATACGGAGGTATAGTTTCCAACCAATCCTTTGCTCGGTCCTGTAAAGAGAAGGAAAAAAGTCTTAGTTTAATTGCATCGTTAGAACACAATATTCATCTTTACTGTTCCACATATTTCTAAGAAGGACCATAGGTACGTGTGAGGATCTTCAGGTTCTTCCTCTAAAGTCTAGCTCTCTCGCCATTTGGATCAACCTCGGTTTCAACTCAAAGTTGTTCACGTTGATGGGCACATTCATTATTCCAAGTTGATTTGTTGATAGTGTTGGTTGGAAGTAGTCCCGAATTACCTTTGGTATCTCCTCCGCCATCTCCTCGGTTTGATTGTGTAGAGCCCTTAGATTCCTTCTATAAGTCCTATCAATCTTGGGATCAAGAGGGAGGAGGTTAGTATTATTAGGAGACATCAATCGACAAGATAATCAACTTAATACTATACACCTCAAATTAAGATCTATCAATTCTAATGAATATTAAGTAACAAAAACTATTATTTGGATATCCGGCAACGGTGCCCAAAACTTGATGCACATTTTAAGTGTTAACTGCAAGTGCGGTCAAGTTATAATATAAGACGGAAAAGTCCGAATATTGTTCCACTGAGGATCCAATTGTAAAGGTTAAAGTTACTTAGCTATTATAGAATCGAATCAATTTTATTTGAGAATTGGTATTGAAGTTGTGATTTTTGAAATAAAACTAAACAAGGAAAGCAATAAAATAAGAAACACAAGAGTCAAAAAGAGTTCTAGGGTAATGAATCCTTGTTTACTTCATCATGCAATATTCTAGGGTTCATAGATTTTATTGCAATTCTTATGCTTAAGTCTAGAAACATAAATACAAGTTATTTTCTCTAAAAAACAACCTTTTCTCATGCAACTCAATTGATTACTAATCTCTTGAAATCAATACAAATTAAATGACATTGAGAATAGTCTTTAGCAACTTTCATTGTTAACCTAACTATTTTCATGATAGATTAACAACAATTCTTTGTTATAGATCTAGTTAAACATACAATCTTTCAACCATACATTTAACATAACATTCAAACATGGCCATTCAATAAGAATTAAGCACAATAACAAAGAAAAGCATAATTATTACAACAAAACCATGAAGAGTCTACAATATCAACATAACTTCATAAACAATTCATCAAAACCCTAAAACTAAAGAGTTTAGCCACTCATAGCTTGAAGTAACATGTTCAAACAATATAAACAAAGAAAGAGTGTAAAGAAAGGGAAACTCTACTGAAAATAGGCACTTGATTAAGAAACATTGTCAAGATCTCCTTGGCCTTCACGTCGGAACTCGAACGACCCTATGACTCTCTCTCAAACTCTTTTCTCTCTTCCTTGCAGCTAACTCACTCTTTGAACTCTCTAATGAACTTTCACTATATTCTCTTCTTCTTGTGTCTCTTGGTGAGTAGATTGGTGATTAGGGCTGCTGGAAACCCTCTTATTTATAGGGTTGGCCACCCAAAATTTTTTCCAAAAAATACCAAATCTTCAAATTAGCCAAGTAAGTGCTAGAAGTGGTGGTGGACTTGGGGAGTTTTCCAAAATTCATGCTCAAAGAGGCGTGGAAAAAGAGTGGCTCAAGAGGCGTGGAAAAAGAGTGGCTCAGGAAGGGCTTTGTTGTGGACTTAGAAAATTATATTGTTCAGGCTTAATGGTGCATGGAAAAGTGGTGTCGTATGAAGAGCCTAAGAGGTGGACTTAGCCGGGGAAGTCAAGTGATTAAGGAGACAAGGTGTGGAGCTTGGGAAGGAAGTTGGCCAAGTGCATTGAGTGGCGTTGAGGGTCAATAAGGGTGCTCATGGGAAGAGTGGTCGACGTTGAAAGGAACAAGTTGTATGGAAATTTGGCTAAGTGTTAAATTTGGGCGTTGAGGACCAAGGGGAATCCAATCTTGTTTGTGTTGGTGAGTAGGTGAAGGATGCGTTATAGAAGGCTAAGAGTGTGGCTTGAAGTATATGGGCAAGTGTGGAGGATTCGTCCATGATGTGCTAGGTTGAAGACCTATGATGCTTCTTGATTGAGGTTAGTAAGAGGGAATGATGTGTCCTTGCATGGATGACAAGTTGTTGTGTGCTAGTGACTAGCTTGAAGTGTAGGATGAGGCATTTTGGTGTGCTTAGTATAAGGTAATTGGCAAGGAAGCTTGATGTATCTTGAGGCTTTTGGTGGAAAGTATGGTGCGTCCTAGTAGGCATCCATCAACCAAGAGAGGGTTGCATGCAACTTAAATGGCCGAGAGAAGGGAAGAACCTCACAAGAATTGTCATTTATGCATAGAAAAGGAAATTTTGGGGGATGCATTCATGATTTCTTCCTAAATGGATAAGTATGAAATTTTAATATTAATTAAGTTTAATGAGGTGTCAAATTAAGGTTAAGTGTGGCATTGGTAAGCAGAAGGTGTCAAGTTGAGAATTTGCATGAAATTTCTGTGAATGCTATAAATAGAAGGTTGAATGTTGAAGGACGATTTTCACAAATTACTTATGCTATCTAAGAAATTGTTAGACCAAAATTCTCTAGAATGAGTCTAGTTTTTGAGAGAGGGTTGCCAGAAGGAAAGTCAGAGAGGAAGAGGTTGAAATTTACTGGAGAATCAAGCTTGTTTAGGCTATTGAGCAAACTAGAGCAATGTGGGAAGATTTAGTGATATCCAGTAGAGAAAAGGAATTAGAGGCTTGAATTTTGAGGTAAGCTAGCCAAGATATTTATCTACATGTTTGTAAGAGGAAATAAAGTTTAATTATTGCTAGAAATATTACTTTTGGCAGCTGGAAGTGAAGATAGTGCCTTGGAGGCTGTCGGCTGTGTTTGAGCTAAGGTTGAAGAAGGAAGGCGTGCGGCAGAGCCCTATCGGTGATCGAAGGTGAGTTTTCTTTAGAGGTTATTTTAGATGTTTTGGATGCCTAGCAGGAGGGTTGATGTGCCATCGACCATGCGGGCGTGCGTGCTGATGGACAAGGCATGTTGCTCTGCAAGTTAAGCGTAGAATGCAGGCAGTAGACAAGGCGGGCATAACACGCAGGCATCGGTAGACGAGTGGTCGATGCCCTGTCGGCATGTGCAACCAAAGAACACGTGGGCACACCTTGCCTCTTTAAAGGTTATTTCGGAAACGTGTGTGCTGGAGTTGTCGCCCAAGGGCATCTGTGCAAGCGGGGCAGCGTGCCTGTGCGTGGTCTGTCGCACATGGTGAGCTACGCAGATTGTGTACGAGTTGTGTGGGGCTGTTGGACATGCCTAGGGGTAGTTTGCTATATTTGATATTTTTATCAAGTTTTTGGAAGATGGTGAGTCATTTTGAGTTGAAATTCCGTATGTAAGGTTTTAATGACTTACGCTATGAATTAAAGGGATTTTAAGGAAATTTAACAAAGGAAGTTAATCTATTTTCAGCTAAGAGGATCTAAGGAGATTCATAACCCATTAGGAACCCAGGACAAGTAGTGAGTGACAATTTTATTTAAAATAAGCTTTATTTACTTATTTTTTTTTAGTGTGCTCAAGAATGTTATTAAAGCATGAATAAAGCTTATCTTCTTATAAGATTTTCTGAATAAGCATATGTTTTCCCACATGACTTTATAGCATGGTTTGCCATTGGGATTTAGTTCGGAAGCATGTTGTTGTGTCACTTGAGGTTTAAGGACATATGCTTTATTTGATGTTGAAAAGAGTTTGCAAAATATGTTCACAACTTATCTTCCATAAATATTTTTGAGTAAGCATGAGTTTTCCAGCTTGGGATTATTATGTGATATACAATGGACATTCTTCTAAAAGCATGCTAATTGTTAGTTAAGTTCTATGAAGAGCATGTTGTTTTATGATTTCAGCTTCGTGGAAGCATGATACTTGATAGTTGGTTTGAGAAGTTTGAGATATCATAAACTCATGTTTATTATCGTATTATTTCCAAAAGCATGTTTCTTTCTAAAATGTGTTTTAGAATGGCCCCGATGTCGAAGAACATTGGAAGGCTATGGGCAGCCTTAATATTATTATGGAACTCAACACTGAGGGATGTTGAGAAGGTATTTAAGTATCCACTGGGACCCTAATATTGAAGGACATGAGAAGGTACATGGGCAGCCCGAGTTTATATATTCCTATGTGCACATAGTGAGAGATTTAATGCTATTGTGTTGAAATTACTCTACATCAGCTAAGATTATTCGATGTTGGTGTGTTGATATTAATCCATCCCAACTAAGGTTGTTTTCGACATTGAGCAATGTTGAGCTTTTGATAACATGTAGAAATACAAGTTATTGTAGCTTTTTCTTAGAATAATGAGAGGAATTAAAGGATTATGCGGTAGTCTTGGATTAAATTCATTGATAAAAATCTTCTTTGCATTTTACACCTTTGATTTGCTGAAGATAACTGTTTTGATGTAAGTTCTAAAATACATTGTTTAGTGCAAGCTCGACATTGGCATCTTCGTAATCATAGATGCAAAGCTGCAACGTATCAGACACAATCTTTGGGATCTTCAATAGTTGAAGATTGATATGTTTAATCTGTGACATAATGAGTGGTTACCAATTTAGCTGAGATTCACGCAATCAAGCGAAAATGACGCAAGACATCAAATCAATCGATAATGACGTGAATCTGCCAGCGTTACAACGCAACCTCTATAAAAGGGCAGATTCATAGACTGCAAAGGTTGTTGAATTTCCTAGGGATTCCTTTGTTTCAGTAGCAGAGCTCTTCCAAGAAGGCAATCGTAGACAGAACACTCGAGAGAGTAGTCTCCTTTCCGATCACCCACATCACCACAGCAGCCATCGTGCAACCACCGTTGGCGAAGTCAAGAGATTGATCAACCACCAACCATTTCCCTACTCTCTCTTTTTTCACTTATTGTTGTTTACATCTTGTATCAAGAAATTATACTTTTTGTAACACTGGATCCATTTCAGTAATCTAAATATCATTCATGAATTTCGTTTCTACATTTTTTCTGCTTTCTTGTTAATGATCATGAGTAGCTAAACCTCTTAAGGATTGGGGGTAAAGTTATTGTCTGTTTCAGAAACAATGTCTAGACTATTTCATCTTGCTTAATGTATGAGAATCTATTGCTTGTTTCCATCTACTAATCGAGATATTGAAATAATTAACTGTTTGAGAAAGTAAGTGATTGTGGAAATCATTAAGCGGACTAAGTAGTGTCTCTAGACATAGAAACAACCTTAGGGTTTGATAAAACTTCATCCATGCGTCATAGACATATAGCATGCAATCTGTCCACCGATAGGTTTAGATTATAAGTTGAGAACATGAAATAATTGACTCACATTTTTGAAAATAGACAATAACAGCCCCCTAACCCTTTTTTTTCGGTAAATCTATTCTTTTGTTGATTCCTATTGTAACGCATCGATCCCCATTTCAACCCCTTGTTAGTTTAGTATTTTACTGCTTTACTTTAAACGCAACATAATCCTGAGTATTTTAATAGCCAGTACGTCTAGAGAGTTTTAATCATCACAAGTCCCTACGTTTGACCTCGGACTCACTAAGAAACCTAATTTTTGCTTATACTTGGGTTGAATTAGGAAAACTTGATTGATTTAATAAGCATAACAACTTTAGACACGCAACAGCTTTGCTCCACTTACTAAGGTTATCTTAAAAACTAAAGAAGATGTTTAATGAGATTTTATGTCCGATGTTTTAATGTCGGTTTCTACAAGCACAACTTATGTTTTATGAAAACTTGAGCTTTCCTAGCATTAAGTTTGATATTGTGTTAAAGATTCTGTTTTAGTAACTATGTCACTCATTGTGCAGTTTAGTTCACGTTTTCCCTAAATTTTCTATTTTTCCGGTAGCAAATTCGTAGTGTTTAGCCTACACATGCCTCGTCTGATCCAGTTGCGTATAAGTTGTAAACCTTGTACTGATTTGTGTTAAGATTTGAACATTGTATAGGAGTGCGACTTTGAGAGTGGAAACTAGTAGTCTTGTGAATGTATAGTGTTGATATATGGCTTGCATTGTGTTAATTGTGTATGGATTGTTCAGAGGTTGAGAATATTGTTGAACGTGAGTTATAAACTATTTATCAGGTGTTTAAGTTTATCAACCAAGGGGAGTACAGGGTGAGAGTAGATGTCGTAAAAGGGTCGATGTCTACTGTTCTCACATTCTTTCTTAGGTTAAGAAGGTAACTTGGAAGGGGGTGTGTGCTGCGCACTTTAAGTGTTAACCGCAAGTGTACGAGTCAAGTTATAATATAAGACAGTGAAGTCCGAATATCGTTCCATGAGGATCCAATTGTGAAGGTTTAAGTTATTGAGCTATTATAGAATAGAATCAATTTTATTTTAGGATAATTTCAAGTTATTTTTCTCAAAAACAACATTTTCTCATGCAACTCAATTGATTACTAATATCTTGAAATCAATACAAATTACATGACATTAAGAATAGTCTTTAGCAACTTTTATTGTTAACCTGACTATTTCCATGATCGATTAACAACAATTCTTTGTTATAGATTTAGTTAAACATACAATCTTTCAATCATACATCTAACCTAACATTCAAACATGGTCATTCAACAAGAATTTAAGCACAATAACAAAGAAAAGTATAATCATTACAACAAAAACCATGAATTGTCTACAATATCAACATGACTTTATAAACAAATCATCAAAACCCTAAAACTAAAAGTTTAGCCACTCATAACTTGGAGCAACATGTTCAAATAATATAAACAAAGAAAGAGTGTAAAGAAAGGGAAACTCTACTGAAAAGAGGCTCTTAATTGAGAAAGCACCATCAAAATCTCCTTGGCTTTCACATTGAGACTCGAACGGCACCACGACTCTCTTGAACTCTTTTCCTCTTCCTTGCAGCTAATTCACTCTTTGAACTCTCTAATGAACTTTCACTCAATTCTCTCCTTCTTGTGTCTCTTTTGGTTTGTAGATTGGTGATTAGGGCTGCTAGAAACTCTCTTATTTATAGAGTTGGCCGCCCAAAAATCTTTCCAAAAATACCAAATTTTCAATTATGGAAAGCTGGGGTCATGACACTGACCGATATGGGAAGTTGGCACAGGTGCGCTGTTGGATGGCTTCGCGGCGCTGATCATCATGGAAAGCTACCCTCGGTCGCTGTGTCGCAGCATTGCGGAGGCGACACTATGCTGAAATGTCTTCTGCTCTCGGGAAAAAGCACCGCAGCAGCACCGTACCGACCTTGCCCTATTTTCAGCAAATTTTGACTTTTCTTCTCTTTCTCACCAGATTCTTGCTTGGTTTTGATTTTTTTGTCTTCCACTTCTAATTTTCTTCATTTTGACCTGAAAAACCACAAGCAAACAAGTGGAATCTAATATAAACTCCCTTAATTTGAGAGAATAGAAAACACTTTTCAAGCGCTTTTTAGTGTGACACTTGCTAGTGTTGCTAGCTCATCCTAGTAATAGGAGTAGGATTCAGTATTATAAATTTCTTTTGAATGTTTCTCTTTGGGAATTAAACGACATCCGAAGAAGAAATTCCTTCCATCACCACCTAATATATTTACTAGTGATGCAGTAGTTTCAAGGGCAGAATACATAAAAAAAATTGCATAAAGATATCAAAGAAAGAATTGAAAAGAACAATCAGAAGCAAGAACCAAGGGAGAAAGAAAATAATTTTTAAACCTGATTTCACTTCTAATAGCTCCAAATCAACCCCGAATGGCCCATAATACTCCGAGGTGCATGATTTGTTTGAATTCCTACAAATATAGACATTTAATCATATAAAGCATAACAAGCAAAGAAAATTATGGACATAAAATGACTCTCTTCGAGAGCTATCAAACACCCCCATCCTAAACTTTGCTCGTACTTGAGCAAGGCTAAACAAGATAAAAACACAAATCATATGCTGCAAATGAGTGCCTCTAATCTCAAGGGTAAAGATAACAAACAATATTCACAAAGTTAGAATCATTCAAATGCATGCACTCAATTAGGAAATTTAAAACTAATTCTCTATCCCCTACGTGTGTGTGCACGTGCTTAGCCAATCCTATCTAGGTCTTTACAAGCTCGGGAAGGTTTATTCAACCCCCAACTCATTTTCTCCCTACTTTGGCTCAAAGCCTCAAGAGCCAAGCTTCCTAGACTCAAAGTGACAAAGAAACACTTAAGGAACCAAACTTTTATTGCTTTTGCTTTGCTCTTTCCCTATTTTTTTTTTTTTTTCCCTTTTGCTTTACACAAAAGAGGAAACCTTATCTAGACCACGCTACCTTCTGAAAAGGGCTTGAAAAGTGCTTTTTATTCTCTTAAATTAAGGGAGTCTATATTAGATTTCACTTGTTTGCTAGTGGTTTTTCAGGTCAAAATAAAGAACCTAGAATTGAAAGTCAAAAGAACCAACCTAAGCTAAAATCAAGTGAAAAAGAGAAGAAAATCACAAAACTGCCAAAAACAGAGTAGTGTCGCGACACTTTTTCCCTAGAGCAACACTCAACATTAGCGCAGCAGCATCAATGCGGCGTTGCGGCACGGCACCGAGGATAGCTTTTTATGACACCAGCACCACGACGCCATCCTACAGTGCTGCAGCGCCACCATTTGATGTTGAACAGCGCAACAACACCATTGATCGATGAGGATGATGAGCAAGAGGTAGATGAGACCATCCAAGAACCTATCTTAGAAGATGAATTAAATGAGGTCTTAGAAAAAAAGGTAAAGGTAAAGGAGTCAATATCTTCAAGTAAGTCATCTAACCCTCTACCTTTTGTACCTAATACCTTGCCATATCCTCAACATTTTGAAAAAGAAAGAAATAGACTCCCAATTTGCTAAATTTTTAGAGTTGTTTAAAAAGCTTCATATTAACGTCCCATTTGCTGAGGCTTTAGAGCAAATGTCCAACTATGCAAAATTCATGAAAGATGTCTTGTTTAAAAAGAAGAAGTTTAGACAATATGAGTTGATTAGCATGACTGAAGAATGCAGTGGTGTGCTGCAAAAGAAGCTACCACAAAAGTTGAAAGATCCAAGGAGTTTTACTATACCTTGCACTATTGGTTCTTTAAATGTTACTAGAGCTCTTTGTGATCTTAGTGTTTCTATTAATTTGATGTCTTTATCTATTTATAGGAAGCTTAACATTAGAGAGGTGCAACCTACCACTATCACTTTGCAACTTACCGATAAATCCTTAGCGTATCCTAGAGGTATTGTTGAGGATGTATTAGTTAGAGTTGACAAATTTATCTTCCCTGTAGACTTTATAGTTTTTGACATGGAGGACTCTGAGAATATCATACTTGGGAGACCATTCATAGTAACTGGAAAAGCTATCATAGATGTCCAACAAGGGAAGTTGATTCTAAGGGTAAATGATGAGTGTGTTATCTTTAATATTTGCAAGTCCTTGAGTCATCATGATGAGGGTAGTACTTGCCACGCTATAGACATAATTGATCATACTATTTCTGAGCATGTAGAGGTTATGTTGGCTAATGATCATCTAGAACAAAGCATAATGGATATTGAGAATGTGAATACTATTTTTGATGAAATTGCTTTGAATGCTAAGTGGTTAGATAGCGTGTCAGTATGCACTAAAATGTATAAACCTATGCCTCTAGCTCCTTTACATAAATGATGTTGAGAAACTTGTGCTTGAATTAAAGGTGTTACCTCCTTACTTGAAATATGCATTCTTAGATGATTTATCTTCTATTCATGTTATTATGTCTTATTATCTTAGTTCTGTGGAAGAGGAAAAATTGTTGAGAGTGTTAAGGGATCATAAGTCCGCCATTGGTTGGTCTATTATGGATCTTAAAGGTATTAGTCCATCGGTCTGTATGAATAGAATCTTGATGGAAGATGCCTTTAACCCATCAGTAGAGCACCAAAGGAGACTTAATCCCACCATGAAGGAGGTGGTTAAGAAAGAAGTGCTCAAGCTTTTGAATGCATGAATCATTTATGCCATATCTGACAGTTCATGGGTAAGTCCTGTTTAAGTAATGCCCAAGAAAGGTGGTAGGATTGTGGTTAAGAATGAAAAAGATGAGATGATAGCCGTTAGAACTGTGATAGAATGGTGGGTATGCATTAATTATAGGAAGTTGAATAAGGCTACTAGAAAAGATCATTTTCCTCTTCTTTTTGTAGATCAAATGCTTGATAGACTTGCAAGTTACTCTCATTATTGCTTCTTTGATGGATATTCAGGTTATAATCTATCACATCCCATCCCGAACTACCCTCCGGCATATGGGCAGCCTTAATACTGTATATTGGGACCCCGGTATTGAAGGACTTAAGAAGGTACACGGGCAACCCGGGTATAATTCCTATGTTCATATAGAGGGAGATTTAATGTTGTTGTGTTTAGATTACTCCACAAAGCTAAGGTTATTCGACGTTGGGTGTGTTGAGATTACTCCAACCCAACTAAGGTTGTATTCAACGTTGAGTAGCGTTGAGATTCGCTCCGCCTCAACTAAGGAAAATCTTTCGAACAATATGCAAATATTCATAAGCTTCCAATGCTTTATTATTCGATTATTGAGCATGATTTCGTTAGGCTTTTACACCAAGCATAATTTTCCAAACTTGTCACTCATTAGGCAACCTAACTCATGGTTTCCATTGTTTTTCTATTTTTTAGGTAGTGAGCGATTGTTTGTTGGTTTAATATTGGATTTCTATTTTAAATTGAGTTTCGTAGCTTGTTGCACAAAAATGGATACTATAATTTCCGTACAAAGATGCATCAAGAATTACTCAAGTATGATCATGATTAAGCAAGTTTTCCAATAAAAACCCAAGTATAAGCTCTTATAGGTTTCCTAGTGAGTCCAGGGTCGAACACAGGGATTTGTATTAACTAGGCGTTGAGAATAGATGCATGACTATGTGGTGAACTATACAAGTAATATGTGCATGAGTTGTATGTGTCTAAAACTATACATAAAGAATGAATAAATTTTCCTACAACTAACAATAAGGGGACGCAGCGATGGTTAGTCAAATGTCTTTGTGTTAGATAGCATGCGTTGAGGATGAATGGAACCATGCGATAAAAGTAGAGTTAACGCAGGAGCTAAACGAAAAACTTAAATCTATTTAAGTATAAGTAGATACCTACAAACTTAGTTTGTGAATCCATCTCTCGATGTTTCGATGCCACATTAATCTTATCTTTAAGACGCATGGTAAGTTTGCATTCGCAAAAAAATGAACTACATCTCTGCACCTCATCTAGTCTTGATAAATGTTAAAGATTAACTATCTACTCTCTCAAGCTAGATAGTCGTGCTTACTGCATTTGTTTGTCAGACAATGCTATGCAAGTTAATGATATGCATTCATTAGGATGTAACATACTTCATATTATTTAAGAAAAACTAACTCCAACATCTAACTCAGTTAGCATTCAAACAACATGGTGTAAGATATTTAATATGGAAATAGATGAAAGATAATCGTCAATCAAACTCATATTTAAGAAAATAAACCATTCTCTCGAATGTCATTAACAAAACATAAGTAAGAAGGATGGAAATGGAGATAAAACAGAAATGGAAGACGTCAAGCCGCCACTGGCGACGTCTTGCTTCATGGAGGCTTTTGATGGTTGCTATCTGATACATAAAGTCCATAGGGTGAAGGTTCTCACTCACTGGGAGACGATTCTGAAAGTTCTCAGAATCCTTCTCTCAAAAGAGCTCGAAATGGAGGCTGATTATGGTGGAGGAGGTGTGCAGAGCCTTCACGCCTGTCACGCATTTCTCTCTTAATCCTTCCTCTCCTTTGAATGGAGAAGCTTTGGGTTATTTATAGGCGTCGAAAAGGTGAACTCATGATGACCTAACAGCTTTACATTAAATTCCATGCCCTGCTGCGCAGCCTTTTCACATCCTCGGCCCATTTGTTCTGCCATGACCTGATAACGTGTTATCCTTTTGCATATTGACATGACAGCTTTTGCCCTGGCGTTTGTATCTACTTTTTCTCAACGCATGATCTTGACGCATGGTCTCGAACGCATAGTTTTCCGCATGGGTTCCCATTTGTTCTCGCAGTAGCTTCGTCTCTAGGTTATTTGGGCTTCTTTTCTTCTTAATCATGCGTTAAGAACAGAAAAGCTCATAATTTTTCAGATATTTTGTTTTGTAAATAGTGCCAACGCATGGTGGTACATTTTACATAATTCAACTACCAAAATCATGCGTTTTAGCTCTAAAGTTACTCTAATTAATTCAAATAGCGACTATAATAACTTGTATTTCTGCAAGTTATCACACCCTCAAATTTGAGTTAATGTTTGTCCTCAAACATTTATTTGAAGATTTATTAAATTCTACAGTCCAAGTCTAAGTAAAAGCTCACCCTCTCAACATGCCTTCTTTCCTTGACTATATCAACAATCAGATAACCACACTAAACGCTTTGAAAGTACTTCTCATTTTTAGATGCGGCAAGCTTATTCCTAAAAAATACCCTTAGTCATTTCCAGCCAATCTGATGTTCTCATTTTAGTAATGTGCCATGGAGTTCATTCATTCATAAAGTTTCTATTTTTACCTAACTCAAACAAAATTTTTCTTTTGGAGTGGACTTGCGTTGATCCGGGTTATCTACCTTCGTTTTGACATACCAACGATGGGGTGCATGGAGCCACAACATCGAGCAAATACCCTTTCACAACTCGGCACTTATCGCATTCCTTTTTGGTTGCGTCGACAGTGGTACCGTTTATTTATTTTTCGCTAGTTTTCCTTCCGACGTTTCGATCATATAGGAGACATCGCCTATGCTATGCTCCCCCGGCGCAGGCCTACCACGCTTCGCGCCTGCGGCTGAGAAGTGCTAATTCGGTTCGTCTCGACTTCATTCAAGAACGCCGCCGCCCCTGGAATCAATAAGAAAACAAGTGCTAAGTTTCAGATCAGTGAATAAACCGAAACGAAAGAAGAGACGAAAAGTCGGCCATAGTGATCCGGGAGTTCCGTGTGGAAGGGCTCTCGCTCAACGGATCAAAGGTACGCCGGGGATAACAAGCTGATGCCGGCTATCGGAATCGAACCGATGACCATCGCATTTGTAATGCGATGCTCTAACCTGATCTTGGACTCTCACCTTCTATTATGTGGTGTAACGAGCCATTCTCAACTTAACTCTTAACAGGCTAATTTTGTGCGCTGTCAGCGAAGTTGTTTGTCCACGAAAATATATTTATACCATTTTTTAAAAATTTGTGTTGTATGAATTCTGAATGCATGGCTCAAATCTTTCTTACCCCCAAAATTTGAAGGTAGCAAGGTCCTCATTGCTGAAATTGAGTTATGAGATTGCCTTAGAAAAATTTTGCAAAAGAGGTTTGCGGCAAAGCTTGCAACACATACTAACTCTGGGAAGTAATTTACCAAGTGTAATATCCCAAGGCTTGTGAGTTAATCCTCTTATTTCAATAAGTCTACAGGGGAAGAGCATAAATATCATCATGGAGGTTGGACACAGAAACAAAAACAAGGCGAAGAAAATAATAAAGCAATAAATAATTGAAAGCACAAACAAAAGAGAACAAAAAGTAATTCATGAATTGAATGTTGTATTGATGTAAATGTATTATGCGTTGTACTATTTACAAAAAAATCAAAAGAATAAACCTAAGAAAAGAAGGAAAACTCCCAAAGAACACCCCCAAATTTAAGTTCTCCCTGGGGCGTTGTCATTATTGTCTACAGGGGGAGGATTTGGATCGTTGAACTGAAAGGATTGTTGAAAGGAAGGAGGGATAATTAGCGCTGGGATGCGTTGGACGAACATTTCATACATGTGATTCATCATAGTGCTGTTTTGTTCATCCTAACGTTGAGCTTGTCGTTGAACAAAATTCTGAAGCTCCAATTGTTGCTGCGCCATCTGAATCACTTGCTAACCCAATTGTGAAATTTGTTGAGCCAACTCTTCTTGCCGCTGGAGACTTTCCATCTCCTTGTGCCGAATTTCATCTAGGTCTCCCATGATGGGGTGAAGGATCCCATCATCCAAGTACCGCAATAAATCATCCTGACTCAAATCAACAAACTGCAGCGGAGCAGAGGCGTGCCGTAAGTGATATGGTTCTTCTTGATGATGCGTGCTTGTAGATGCTTCTGCCTGCGGTTGAGAAGTTGGGCGGGAAAAAGGTTCAATAGTTGGTGGAGTTGGAAGATTGGAAGATTGAGGTTCATGGCGAGGCGGTGAGAATTGAAAGGGCACTGACTCCTTAAGATCCCGAGTCAAGGTCGGCTCAACGGGTGGTGGGGGTTGGGGTGGAGTTGCCTCTCGAAAGATAGATGATTGAGGTGGTGAGAGGGTTAACTCCAAGTGGGGCGAAGAAGGCGGCGACACTTCCTTCTACTCTTCATTTAAGTCTGCGATAGGAAGTCGAAGAGGCGATGGTAGGCCGTGTTGGGTGGTAGGTACGTGAAGTGGCTTTTTTTGGATTTTCGGGGAAAGGGAAGGGGAAGTTGGTGGTGAAGAGGGCTCCTCAGGGATTGGGTCGATGGGAGGAGTATAAATGGTCAAGGCTTGTGTGTTGGGGTCGAGCTGAACAACTTCTTCGCTTTACTAGGTTGTGAACTCGACGCCTTAATCTCAAAATTCTTCTTGACAAGTTTCCTCTTCTTGGGTTGAGGAAGGTGGGTGGATGATGGTTCTTGTAACTTGGTCGGCCTCTTCTTTGAGTTGGCCGCCTCAAGCAGATGCAGTAAATCCTTTAATATCCGTCTGAGACTTTGAGCTGAAAGGACTCCATTTACTGCTCTGACTGTCGCATCCTCCATGAATTCTGCGTTCGCGCACAGTCTTGTCACAAGAAAGGGGAAGAATAACTGACCCCTTGGCTTGAAAAATAACCCCCGAATCTGTGGGGCGTCCCACGTCTAGCCGAATTTCCCGCATGATGCAGTAAATAACCATGGCACAATCCCGTGAAATTGAGGCATCATGTGTTATGGGGATTAGCGACCGCTTGATGAAGTAAAGCCACAGGTTGGCCTCGGCGATCGAGCAAGTTGGTGCCAATGTCTGAATGCCCTTTGGGGAAGTGTTCCACTCTGACCCCGGTTTGGCGATGGTTGTGAGGGCGTCATTCATTTCAGCTTCTGTAGACGTCAACATTATTCTATTACCCTCTGCCGCCGCGATGTCGGAAATATCAAACAAGGCGTTGATTTCCTGAGGCTCGAAGGTAAGCACCTCATCTCCAACTTTGACTTGGTGTGCCTTACGGTGAATGGTTCCTTCGTAAAATGCCTCCACGGCGATGGGTTGGATGACTTGGGCGCTTTCAGAAAATTGCCTCCAATTCATTGTGTCGACTCCTTGTATAATGAAGGCAGGCAGCTCAATTGGCTTAGGGAAACATCCCACTTCAGTATAGAGCCCACTGAATTGTTTCTTTTGGCTCTTCGCCGCCTCCTTTGTTGGTTCCTCAACCAATTTCTCTTTTCCCTTGTCGTTCCTATTGATGGGACTAGCAGACGTTCTCCTTGCTTTGCCTGCGTCAACGTCCCTTAAACGACTGCAGGTGCCTTAGCCACCTCAGTCTTCTTCTTTTTCTCTGGTAGCTTCTCCTTGATTATTGCTACCTTTATTTCTTTCTTCTTCTCCTCCCTTATTTTTTTTTGGTTTTGTTTGATGTGTTCAGCTTTATGTAGCTTCTTCGCATCAGTCACTTCCACTTCAACTTCTAATTTCGTCGCGATCTCAGCTATGCGACGGAGAAACTCGGTTTTTCTGGCAGCCTCCTTGGCAGCTTGTTCGCCAGATGCGATTCCCTCTTTTCTTCTCTTTGCTGCGGCGAGAAATGACTCCATCCTTTTTTCATTTTCTTGATGTCGTCTTTCAACTTCTTGGACTTCTCTGCCACTCTCGCTGCTAACCGCTCAACAGATGATGCGGCGAAAGATGACGCGATGGCCTCGGATGTCCCTGCATCCTTTACTTTTTCATTTCTCCTTCTTAGCGGAGGTACATCTTCCTCGGCTTCTTCTTCCCTGGCCCTTATTGGCCTGATTTTCCTTTTCGTGGCGAACTTCTTCTTTTCCACCGCCGCTATTACCTTTCCAATAGGTCTTTCATCGGAGTTCGACTCCTCAAGACCACTTATCGCAGGGATTGACCCCCGCGACTCATTTTTCATCCTCTGGTCGACCAACCCATCCAACCAGGCATTGTCTTCTTCATGAATGGTGTCTAGAATGTCTCCTAAGACGGTGGACTCGTCATTCCTTCCCACCTCTTGAGCTTCAGACAGGTCCCTGGAGCGCGGCGGAGATGGGGCTAATGTCGCTTCCAACTCAGGACTATTGGGGCAAACAATGGCGAGGGGTTCAGGTGTGGTGGAAGTAGTGGACAAATTCCGACTACCATGCCTCGAGGATGAGGCCATAGGTTTAGGGCTTTTGGAGGAGGTGGGTTGCTGGGAAGCCATGGGAAGGGTATAGGTGAAAAGAGAGAAAAGTGGGTGAGAATAAGGAAATCGTTTCGAATAAGTCAAAAATTACGCCGGTAATCTGAAAATTTGGAGAGAAAGGAAGTGTAACTCAAAAAGGGGTTGAGGAGGGGTTTATAAAGGGTTTTAGCTGAGCGCGTGGGTTATCGGCTCGATGCGTGACATCATAGCCGCATTCAATGGTCTGACACCCGTCAACGTCAGCCAACTTAAGCGCAGTCAGCTTTTCGAATTCTTATGAATTCTTGATCTGATAGCAATGTGACAGAATCACTTCAGATTCCCCCTAGGCGTTGAGCTAGTTGTGTCACATCATTTTGATGTCGACGCCTTGGAATTGAGTTTTGAGTTCAATTTTCACTCATCGCAACATGATAGATAGCATCCAAACAAAAATTTTTCGAAAGCAGATAAAAAAATAAAATAACCTAAAATAAATTAAAATTAAACAAAATAAAAATCAAATCAAATCAAATCAAATGACGAAAAGAAAGGAAAAAGAAAAGAAATAATGTGGGAAGAAAGAAAAAAAAAATATTAAGACAAAAGCAATTGAGGTACAAAAGTTAGGATGCGTCCTTGGGATATATGTGCTTATTGTCAACACAGGACGCGTCCATCTTTTCCTCATTCTATCTTTTCTAGGTCAACGGCTACTTTATCTCGTTCAAGGCAATCTCCATAATATAGCTTCACGCGTTGACCAATAACTTTGAATGCGCTGGTGCCATCTTCATTCATCAGCTCTACAGCACCATGAGGAAAGATTTCCTTGATCACGAAAGCACCAGACCATCTAGTTCTTAATTTTCCTGGAAATAAACGCAGTCTTGAGTTAAAAAGGAGGACCTTTTGACCTACATGCAGAGATTTCTTACTGATGCATTGATCGTGCCAACGCTTTGTTCGCTCTTTGTATATCTTTGCGTTCTCATAGGCTTGCAATCTCCATTCCTCCAATTCATTCAATTGAAACTAACGTGCTTCTCCACCTGCTTTCAGGTCCATATTCAATCTCTTGGTCACCCACAATGCTTTGTGTTCTAGCTCCAATGGCAAATGACATGCCTTTCCAAAGACCAGCGTGTACCGCGACATTCCGAGAGGCATCTTGAATGTTGTCCGATATGCCTATAACGCCTCGTCCAATTTGGACGCCCAGTCCCTTCGAGAGGAGTTAACCACTTTTTCCAAAATAGTTTTCAACTCTCTATTGGAAACTTCTACCTGCCCATTTGTCTGCGGGTGGTAGGCAGTTGCCACCCTATGATGTATATTGTATCTGATTAGCAACTTGGAAATGATTTTATTAATGAAATGCGTACCTTCATCGCTAATCAGGGTTCTCGGCGTTCCAAATCTCGTGAATATATTCTTATGAAGAAAATTTGAGACCGTCGCCACATCATTCTTAGCGCAAAAGATTGCTTCAACCCATTTTGATACATAATTCACAGCTACCAGTATATAGTTGTGGCCATTTGATGGCAGAAATGGACCCATAAAATCAATACCCCAAACGTCAAAGAGCTCAACTTCTAAGATAGAGGTAAGTGGCATTTCGTCTCCACTTGAGATATTTCCAGTGCGTTGACAATTGTCGCACTTGATCGCATAGTCCCTGGCGTCTCTGAAAAAGAGTTGGCCAGAAGTATCCGCTTTGTAAGACCTTGGCTGCAGTTCGCTGTCCTCCAAAATTTCCTCCATAAGGGGAGTCATGACATTGAGATAGGATGCGTTGATATGAAGTCTCTGGGACGCGTAGTCTGAATATTTGATCCGGCCCCCTTTTGTAGACTTGGGGCTCGTCCCAATAATAGAACTTCGTATCATGCATCAACTTATTCTTCTACTGTGCGTTGAAATCTTCAGGAAATTGCTTGTACACCAAGAAGTTGACAATATCTGCATACCATGGCGCGGATTCTATGACTTTTAATACAGCTTCATCTAGAAAGCTTGCGTTAACGTCCAACTGTTTTCTATCGTGTTCCATATTCTCAAGTCTGGAAAGATGATCTGCCACGTTGTTCTTTGTACCTTTGCGATTAACTATTTCTGCGTCGAACTCTTGAAGAAGCAGAACCCATCGGATGAGCCTCGACTTGGCATCTTTTTTAGTCATCAAGTATCGGATAGCTGAATGGTCAGTGTGGATGATGACTTTTGACCCTAGAAGATATGCTCTAAATTTTTCAACAGCAAAGACATTGTTAGCAATTCTTTCTCGGTAGTGGTGTAATTCGCTTGGGCTGCGTTGAAAGTTTTGCTAGCGTGGGCTATAGGATGCAACATTCTGTCTCTGCATTGAACCAACGCAGCTCCCATCGCATAGTCGCTAGCATCACACATTAGCTCGAACGGCTGCGACCAGCCTGGGGCGATTAAAATTGGTGCTGACACTAGTGCTGCTTTCAGAGTCTCAAACGCCTTGAGGCATTCTTCATCAAACTTGTAGGGTCAATTCTTCTCCAGTAGTGCACTTAAGGGGCGTGCAATTTTTGAAAAGTTCTTGATGAACCTTCTATAAAAGCCTGCATGTCCCAAGAAGCTGCGAAGTGTCTTTACATTTGTAGAAGGTGGGAGCTTCTCCACGGCTTCAATTTTGGCCTAATCGACTTCAAGGCCCTTCTTGGATATTTTGTGACCGAGGACAATTCCTTCATTCACCATGAAGTGACATTTTTCCCAATTGAGTACTAAGTTGGTGTCCTTGCATCTTTTCAATACTTTCTCTAAATTGGCTAAACATACTTCGAACGAATTTCCAAAGACCGAAAAATCGCCATGAATATCTCCGCAGATTCTTCTAAAAATTCAAAGAAGATTACCATCATACACCGCTGAAAGGTGCCTGGGGCTTTACATAGTCTAAACGGCATGCATCGAAATGCGAATGTACCATAAGGACATGTAAATGTTGTCTTCTCCTGGTCTTCTAGAGCAATCATTATCTGGTTGTAGCCTGAATAGCCATCCAAGAAGCAGAAGAACTCATTTCCTGCAAGTCTATCTAACATTTGGTCAATAAAAAGCAGTGGGAAGTGATCCTGCTTCGTCGTCGCATTGAGTTTCCTGTAGTCCATGCAGATTCTCCACCTCGTGACAGTGCGGGTGGGGATCAATTCATTATTCTTGTTTGGGACTACAGTCATACCTCCTTTCTTGGGAACGCATTACAAAGGACTTACCTATTTACTATCAGAGATGGGAAAGATAACACCTGCGTCCAACCATTTAAGCACTTCTTTCTTGACAATTTCTTTCATTGCTGGGTTTAGCCGCCTTTGGGGCTCGATGGATCCATCTTTTCCTTCTTCTAGACGAATTTTATGCATGCAGTATGTTGGGCTTATCCCCTTGATATCAGCCAACGTCCATCCAATAGCTCGGATGTGCTTTTTAAGAATGATTAGCAAAGCTGATTCTTGTTTAGGGGATAAAGCAACTGAGATGATAACTGGAAGAGCTACCTTCTCCTAAGTAAGCATACTTCAGGTGGGTTGGCAACACTTTTAACTCGAGTTCTGGTGCTTCTTTCAGAGATGGTTTTGTTCGTTGGTTAGTCTGATTCGGTATCAAGGATTCAAAAGCAGAATGGACCACAGCACAGTATTGTTCAGGCTGTTATGCGTCCAGATTTGCAATCTTTTCATCATTTTCTTCTTCAAGCAACATTCTATGGAACTCATCCTCTGCATCGAGGTTTTGGCAGGTCTCCTATTCTCCTGGATACTCTAACACCTTAAAGACGTTGAAAATCACTTCCTGATCATTAACTCGCATAATGATCTCCCCTTTGTGGACGTCAATGAGTGTACGACCTGTCGACAGAAACAGGCGTCCAAGTATGATTAGGACGTCCTCGTTTGCTTCATAATCCAGGATAATGAAGTCTGCAGGGAGAATGAACTTGTCTACCTTTACCAACACATCCTCGATCCTTCCTTCAGGATGCACAACGGATCGATCCACCAATTGTAGGGTAACTGTTGTTTGCTGCGATGGGATCCCCAATTTGTTGAATACTGACAGGGGCATGAGATTAATGCTAGCCCCTAGATCACACAATGCTTTTCCTATGTAAACCCCTCCGATGGAACAAGGAATGGTGAAGCTCCCTGGATCTTTCATCTTTGTGGGGACGCGTTCACAGACCATGTCACTGCACTCTTGCGTTAGAGCTATGGTCTCATATTCACCCATTCCTCTCTTTTTAGACAGTATATCCTTGAGGAATTTAGCATAAGTGGGCATTTGTTCAAACGCTTCCACCAGCTGGATGTTGATGTGCAGCTGTTAAGTACATCCAGGAAGCGTTTGAACTGCCTCTCATTATTTTTCTTTCTTCTTAACCGCTGTGGATAAGGAGGCGTTTGCAACTCGACTGACACGCTTGTTGATGCATCTTTCCCTAATGAACTTCTTTGCATGTCAGCTTGTTTTTGTTGTGTTGAATGGTTAGATTCAATGGTGGGATTTGAACGATGAATTGTTGGTTGAGAGTTCTCTAGTTGGTTTAAGTGATTCTCAATCTCGTTAGCTAGAGTTTTCTTCCCTGGGTGGGAAAGTTCATTCATGGCTCTTCTAATTCGCAATGTCACAGCTTGACACTGTTCTTTTCCTGAACTTCCCGTACAGCGTGGGGCTTCAATGTTGCTTAGAAGAGATCTTTTCTGTCGTGTCTTAAGCTCTCCGGCGATCTGGCCAATCTGAAGCTCTAAATTCCTGATGGACGACGCTTGGGTTTGCGTCAAGGCATCGTTCTTCTGCATGTATTTCTTCAGAAGAGCTTCCATTGATGACGATGGACTAGGCGTTGATTGATGTGGATTTTGCCTCTGATGTCCATGGGAGAATCCTGATGATCCACCCCTTTCATGTGTGGGCGCACCTTGCTGCTCAAGCTGGCGGTTACCACCCCATGAGAAATTCGGATAATTCCTCTAGCCAGGGTTGTAGGTATTGGAATACGGGTTGTTCCATATGAAGCATACAGATTGAGGGTTCTATGGACATACCTCATACATATGCGACTCCCCGCATCCAACGCATGTTGAGGCGTTGAGTTGATTCACTGCGTTAACTTAGCCGCCGCCTCCTGTATTTGACTGATTCAGGGCCATAGTCTGCAACAGGTTAGTCATGGCGGTGACTTGAGCTTGTAACGCAACAACACTATTATGCTCTGATGCTTCTGACGCATTGTTTTGCCTGCGGCCAGATCGGCTATATCCCTGGTTCTCCCAATCCTCATGATTTCTTGATATTCTATCGAGAATTTCCTTGGCCTCGGTATAAGTTTTATCAAGTAGTCCTCTAGCTGCGGCAGCATTTGCAGCGGTCTAAGATGCCTCGATCTCCTTTAACTCTTTCCATGGATGAGAGTCAAACTGCTACCTTGCTCTTTTTTTTTGGGTTCAAAAACAAATCCTGTCCTTTCCTCGGTTTAGGATCCAATCGTTACAATATTCTTGAAACTTTAAATCACACACTAAAACTCTCTAAAAAGAGTAGATGTACAAATTTGAACTCACAATACTCAATCCTCACAATACAATAAAAGTATCTTCCTAGAATAAAATGAAAAGAAAGAAATTTGAGAGCCTTGAGAGAGAGCAATAATGGTGGCTTGGTGGATTATGGAGAATTGAAAATAATAAGAGTTGTTGTAGAATTTTGGAGAAGATGTGTTTAAAAAGAAATGAAAGTAGGTGAAAACCAAATTAAATTGGATCATTAGATCTTTGTAAAAGAAAATTGAATGGTGGAGATTTAAACTCAACTAGCCGTTAGACACAAACATGTAATAATATTAAATTAATCTTTTTAAAAAGCAACTAGCTGTTAGACACAAACATATATAATAATATTAAATTCATCTTCTTTTTAAATTCATTTTCTTTTTAACCTCAATCTAAAAATAAAAAACCCACCGATTGTCACTTCTCCATTGCTCCAAGTGGCACCTTTCAATTGATCCACTTTGATTAAAAAAATCTGCCACGTCATCGGCTCAGGATTTTTCCGTTAAGCTTGTTTCGGTGATATCTTCTTCGTTTGAACTCTGGTTTTAGTGATTCAAATTGCATTGGAACCGTTTTTCCAAGCTCCACACAATAGACACTTCAAAACAATCAAATGGTTAATAAATAAAATCAGGTTTGTTATCGTCAAAACAATAATTAATCAATCAATTAAAATTAATTAATTTGAGATTAAGGGCCAAAAAACCAACACTAAACCCTTGAGTAACTGGCTAGAAAAGGAGCTAAGTTTATGTTTAACGATGCATGTCTACTAGCTCTTAATACTTTGAAGGAAAGATTGATTTCTGCACCTATTATTGTTGTACCTAAATGGAGTCAATATTTTGAAATCATGTGTGATGCTAGTGACTGTGCTTTAGGAGCTGTTTTAAGCCAACAAAGAGATAACATGTTTAGGGCAATTTACTATGCTAGTAGGACTCTTGATAGTACCCGACAAAAATATACTACTACTAAAAAAGAATTGCTAGCTGTTGTGTTTGCCTTTCATAAATTTAGATCATATTTGCTTGGATCTAAAATAGTGGTGCATATTGACCAAGCTGCTTTGAAGTATTTGTTTGATAAGAAAGATTTCATACCTAGGCTAATGAGGTGGATCTTGTTATTGCAGGAATTTGATCTAGAAATCAAAGACAGAAAAGGATGTGAAAATGTGGTCGAAGACCATCTGTCTAGGATTGAGAATGGGGAGGCTAACTCATGTCCCCCATTGTTGAGATGTTCCCAAATGAATAATTGTATCAGGTAAAAGATAGTTTGTCTTGGTTTGCTGACATAGTTAACTATCTTGTAGGAGGACACTTGCCACCTGACACGAAAACTCAACAAACGAAGAGATTTATACACAATGTTAAGTCTAACCATTGGGAGGACCCACTTCTCTACAAGGTTTAAGCTAATAGTAATTAAAGGAAGTGTGTGCCTCAAGAAGAAGTGGTAAGTATTCTAAATTCATGCCATGCCTCCCTCTATGGAGGTCACTTTGGACTCACTAGAACTGCATCTAATGTACTTCAGTCAACTTTTTATTGGTCCTCTCTTTTTAAAGACTGTTATACCTTTTTCAAATCATGTAATAGGTGCCAACATACTGGCAATATTTCTAAACAACATGAGCTTCCAATGAAACCTATATTAGAAGTGGAGCAATTATGTCTGGGGTATTGACTTTATGAGGCCTTTTCTATGTCTTCTGATGGCTACCTATATATTCTAGTTGCAGTAGATTATGTACCTAAGTGGGTAGAAGCCATAGCTACTAGGACCAATGATGCTCACATTGTTTTAAAATTCTTGCATAAAAACATCTTTACACGTTTTGGTACACCTAGAACTATTACTAGTGATGAGGTTTCTCACTTTTGCATTAAATTGTTTGAATCTATATGCAAAAATATAATGTTAATCATAAAATTGCTACAGCTTATCATGTAAGCCCCGTACTTGACCTTGGGAGAAGGCAAGTTAAGAAGAGACTAAGAGTTAGGCGCTAAGTAGGAAAGTTGGCCGGGTTGTGTGGGAGCAAAATGGCTAAGTATTGGCCATGAGTTGGTGGCACTATGTGTTGGCGAAAGTAAGTTGGTGTGGACGCAGATGTGAAGGAAGGCCATTAGGCGTTAAAGGCCACCCTGCATCGAAAGCCACAATGCGTTGAACACTACCATGCGTTGAAAGCGGGTATGCATTGGTGCATAGAAGAATAGCCGGGAGGACCATGTGTTCGTCGGCTATCCGGCGATGGGGCATTGGGAAATTGTGACACACAAAACTGAGGCTATGTGCTGCTGAAGCCAAGCACAGAAGGTATGCGTTAATGAGATCAATATATAGAGATGAAATGGAGATTAAGTCGGTGATATATATATAGGTGGACTGAGTATTCAATTATTTTGATCATGTTTCAGAGCTCGAGTTGATCCCATTTCAAATCTAAACAACGGAGGGAGGTGGAAGAAGGTGTTTATGTTAGTTTGATGTGGAATTCTCGTCGATTTCGTGGAGGAAACTTGAGTTGGAGCGGAGAATTCAGCTGGTGTTAATTAATCTGAGTATCACTCGGTGCTGGAGGAAGAACAAACTGTGGAAGCTGTGGTTAGGGTCGAAATTTTGAGGTTAGTAAGTTAACTTAATTTCTAGCAATTTTCATGAAGGATACACGAGCCGAATTTGAGTAAATGTGTGTTAAACTCCAGGTAGAAGAGAGTGGAGCTGAGTTGCAGGATGATTAAGAGCAACTCGGGGTTGGTTAAGAATATCTCTCAAACGAAGAGGACTTTCCTTATGAGACTTTGAGGTAAGATAAAAGACTTAGATCTTTACAAGCTGTAGAAGAAAGGAAGTTCTGAATTTGGCTAGACTGTGATGTTTAGCAGGTTAAAGGAAGAAGTAGAAGGAAATAAGGAAAATTTGTGTCGCTACGACAGTAGTATCGCTGAAAGAGTGGGAGACTGAGCAGCGAAGCGAGTGTCGCTAGTAACGCAAAAGGGGCTTTGCGTCTCACAACTCTTGCTGAAGTCTCGCTGGGTATCGCTCCTCAGGTAATCTCGCTAGTCTCGTTCCATCCGGTATCGCTAGTACAGTGTCCTAAAGTGTGGTTTCGCTGGTAAACTCACCAAGAGATATAGAGTGTCGCTAATTGTGAATGTTTTGGGAAAAAGAGAGTTTGGTGATGAAACGAGTATAGAGTTTAATTATGTATACTAAATAGGTATAGAAAGGAAGTTTAAGGAAAAACCTAACGCGAGAAATGTGTATTTGCAAGCTAGGAAGAGCTCGGGAAGGTGTATAATCCACTAAGAGCCAAGACAAGTTGTGAGTGATTACTCGTTAATATATCAAATACTTTTAGCTAGTTTTAATAATAATGGGTATGTGAAATCTGTCATATGGAGTAGTTATGGATTGATTGTGTTGTACTTTAAGAATTAAAGAATGTATATGATATTCAATGCTGAGGGACTATGTGTGAAGGCACTTGAATAGTTGGTTGTGTGGATTCCAATGCTCAGGGACAATGTGTGAAGGCATGTGGAATCCAATGCATGTAATAGCTCAGTGCTGAAGGATCACAGGTGAAGGCACTTGAGCAGTGTATTGAGAGGGAACCCAGTGTTGAGGGAATTAAATGCGAAGGCACATAGAAACTCCGTTCTGATAAAACTCAATGCTGAGGGACAGTATGTGAAGGCATTTGAGAGATTATATATCGAGGGAAGGAGTATGGAAGTATCCGTATATGGATGTGATGAGAAGTGGTACACGAAGTTGTGTGTGTAAAGCGTCGCTCCGCCACAGCTAAGAAAGAATAATTGTACTACTAGTGTTCTATAGCATGAGTTAGCTTGAATTTCTTGTCATATAGACATGTGATGTTTTGATGTCTCATGTCAATTCAAGTAGTGTAATAATAATTGGGAAAATTTAAGTTTATCACTCACTGGGCATTAGGCTCACGCGTTTTTTTTGTTTGTTCGTTTCAGGTAGCGAGCATGTCCGGGATGCCTAGCCTACAGAAGATCCTCGTCTGGGTTTATTTTGGACCAATCCTTGGGATAGTTGTAAATACCCCGTATATGTAAATGCTTTATTTTGTCAAACATGTTCTATGGGATTGTAGGGGTTTTGTTTCTGAATGTATATAGAGAACACTCATCTTGAAGAGTTGTGTTATTCTATGGAATCATATGGCATATAAATAATATAGCATGAACATAAGTTGATTGTTATCTGGTGTGTGCTGGTTCACACTCACTTCCCGAGTAGTAAGGGTATTCTGGGAGGGGGTGTGACATATCATCCTCAAACTAATGATTTTACTGAGTTATCTAATAGAGAAATTGAGCAGGTTTTGGAAAAGTCAAGATCAAGGATTGGGCCTTTAAGCTCGATGGTGCACTGTGGGCCTACTGTACAGCTTTCAAAACCCCAATAGGTACTTCACCGTACAAGTTGGTGTTTGGAAAGATTTGTCACTTACCGATAGAGTTTGAGCATAGAGCTTATTGGGCCATCAAGAAGCTGAACATGGATTTTGAGAAGCCCGGTGAGAAATGCCTCTTGGAACTCAATGAGATGGAGGAGTTCTGCGCTCAAGCCTATGAGAATGCCAAACTCTACAAGGAGCACACTGCTAGATGGCATGACAAGAAAATCACCCCACGAACCTTTCTTCTTGGACAATGAGTATAACTTTTCAACTCACGTCTACGTTTGTTTCCAGGAAAGCTTAGGACACGATGGTCAGGACCATTTGTCATTGTAAAGGTGTCCCCACATGGAGTTGTAGAATTGTAAAGTGATGATGGGACAATCTTCAAAGTAAATGGTCAACATTTGAAGCATTACATTAGTGAGGATGAACGTCGAATTGAGAACCTTGCTTTCATCGAATGGTCCATTGGTTTAGTCTAGCTAAGAGACCTAAAACCAAGTGCATTAGGAGGCAACCCAATTTTATTGTTTTCTTTATTTTTCTTTTGATTTTCGTTTCAATAATCTTTGAGTCACTCATATGCTTTCTTAAATTTTAGGATCTTGGTTCATCACAAAAGTACTCCTTACACCAAACCTGTTTGGTGGCTTCCCGCTTGCTCCCAGGCTTGTTCTTTCCTTGTTAAATGCTCTTATGCATTGAGAACAATGCATGATTCTAAGTTTTGGGGTGGGAGGTTTCACTCGTACTTTTGTGTGTTTTCTTATCCAGCTATGCATGTTTGTGAAGGTTTTAATGATCATATGCATGTTAATGAAATTTTGAAAAATTTTGAAAATTTTGGAGTTTTGAAAGTAAAGTGGAATGTTTATGGTTGTGTGCTTTGATGTTGATTGCCCATGATGAGATTCGAATTTGCATAATAGATGACTTATTGTGGAAATAAAATAGCACTAGCTTGAGTTAAATTCATTTAAATCCCTCTTAAAGTCTCCCATATTATTGAGCATGTAGCCACTTTAATTTAGAATCATTAACTGAAAAAAGGATTAAGTTGGGTGTATTTGGTTGTCACTCCAAAAGGCCCCATCAGTTAGAGAGTAGAAGTACATGATAGTTTGTAATCTTAGACTACGAAAAAAGAAAAGATATACATGCCTTTGAGAAAAAAGAAGTGCACACAAAAAATATGAGCTTTATATGTTGATTTTTCTAAATGTTAAAACTTGTGATGAGTATGCATGGATGGGGGTAAAAAGAGCTACTTTTGCTGTGATCAGTAAGGACGTCTGGGAATTGACTAGGTACAAGTCTCTACGATGAATGTGTGAAAGCTAGTGCCCCTAGGTAAAAGAATGCAAGTTTAGGGCCCATGAAAAAAAATATGATTGAATGTCACCTTAGTGGACATATTACTCACCTGAAATGTGTGGATGCTTGAAGATTAATGCATGAGCTAGAGAAGGGGTAAAACTAAAGAAGCTCTCTTAAGTCCCAATTTGAGTTTTAGCATTTTAAATTGAATGAGGCTCGCACACAACACACATGGGAGATAACAAGATTTGGCCTTGAATGATTAAACCAATATAAATATGCTTGCATGTTTTTACTTAAGCTCTTAAATGCTATTCTTTGAGACATGAGCCAATTGCACACTTCTTCATCTATACTCCCTCTATTTGATTCTATTCTTTGCTCGACACTAGCACATCTCTAAGTTTAGAGTGGTGAAAAGCGCTTAAAAGGTGATTTCACTTGTTTGCTAGTGGTTTTCAGGTCGAAAAAAAAATAAGAAGAGAAAGCCAAAAGATTAAAATCGAGCTAGAATACAGTGAAAAAGAAGAGAAAAGTCAAAATCTGCCAAAAACAAGACGGCAGTGGTGCCCATACAGCGCTGCTGAGGGGCTTTTCCCCGAGCAACTTCCGCTTCAGCACAGCGCCACCGTCACGACGCTGCAGCACGGTGACTGAGGGTAGGTTTTCATGACGGTCAACGTTGGTCAGCACCACTGCGCCATCTTTCTTAATTTGAAGATTTGGTATTTTTGGAAAGAATTTTGGTTGACCAACTCTATCAATATGAGGGTTTCCAGCAACCCTAATCACCAATCTACTCACCAAGAGACACAAGAAGAAGAGAATTGAGTGAAAGTTCATTAGAGAGTCCAAAGAGTGAGTTAGCTGCAAGAAAGAGAGAAAAGAGTTCGAGAGAAAGTCGTAGGGACGTTCGAGTTCCGACGTGAAGGCCAAGGAGATCTTCACGGTGCTTCTTTAATCAAGAGCCTTTTTCAGTAGAGTTTCCCTTTCTTTACACTCTTTCTTTGTTTATATTGTTTGAATATGTTGCTTTAAGCTATGAGTAGCTAAACTCTTTAATTTTAGGGTTTTGATGAATTGTTTATGAAGTTATGTTGATATTGTAGACTTTTCATGGTCTTGTCGTAATGATTATGCTTTTCTTTGTTATTGTGATTAATTCTTATTGAATGGCCATGTTTGAATGTTAGGTTAAATGTATGGTTGAAAGATTGTATGTTTAACTAGATCTATAACAAAGAATTCTTGTTAATCTATCATGAAAATAGTTAACTAACAATGAAAGTTGCTAAAGACTATTCTCAATGCCATTTAATTTATATTGATTTCAAGAGATTAGTAATCAATTGAGTTATATAAGAAAAGGTTGTTTTTAGAGGAAATAACTTGGATTTATGTTTCTAGACTTAAGCATAAGAATTATAATAAAATCCATGAACCATAGAATATTGCATGATGAAGTAAACAAGGATTCATTACCCTAGAACTCTCTTTGACTCTTGTGTTTCTTATTTTATTGCTTTCCTTATTTAGTTTTATTTTCAAAATCACAACTTCAATTCCAATCCTCAAATAAAATTGATTCAATTCTATAATAGCTAAGTAACTTTAACCTTCAACAATTGGATCCTTAGTGGAATGATATTCGAACTTTACTGTCTTATATTATAACTTGACCCGTACACTTGCGGTTAACACTTAAAGTGCGCATCAAAGGTCTAATGTCACACTCCCTCCCAAGTTATCCTCTTTAACTTAGGAAAAGGTGTGATGTCACACCCTTCCCATGTTACCCTCCTTAACGTAGGAAAAGGTGTGAGGAAGGCAAACATCCAGGCCATATGCAAAAACTCAAGTTAAGTTAACAAACTTTTATAGATTTACATTCAACAACTTAATGTAATACCAACACATCTTTACTGACTTCCACTCCTTAGACCCCGATATGTACAATGCTAGATCTAAGTATACATATTTACATGTTCACAACTAAATAGCAGGTCCAGACGAGTTTGATGTGTAGGATAAGCACTCTGGTATCGCTGATAACTTGCAAAAATACAAGTTATTATAGTCGCTATTTGAATTAATTAGAGAAACTTTAGAGCTAAAACGCATGATTTTGGTAGTTGAATCATGTAAAATGTACCACCATGCGTTGGCACTATTTATAAAACAAAATATCTGAAAAATTATGAGCTTTTCTGTTCTTAATGCAGGATTAACAAGAAAAGAAGCCCAAATAACCCAAATACTAGAGACGAAGCTACTGCGAGAACAAATGAAAACCCATGCGTCGAGATCATGCGTTGAGAAAAAGTAGATACAGACGCCTGGGCAAAAGCTGTCATGTCAATATGCAAAAGGATAACACGTTATCAGGTCATGGCAGAACAAATGGGTTGAGGATGTGAAAAGGCTGCGCAGCAGGGCATGGAATTTAATGTAAAGGTGTCAGGTCATCATGAGTTCACCTTTTCGACGCTTATAAATAGCCCAAAGCTTCTCCATTCAAAGGAGAGGAAGGATTAAGAGAGAAATGCGTGATAGGCGTGAAGGCTCTACACACCTCCTCCACCATAACCAGCCTCCATTTCGAGCTCTTTTGAGAGAAGGATTCTGAGAACTTTCAGGATCGTCTCCCAGTGAGTGAGAACCTTCACCCTATGGACTTTATGTATCAGATAGCAACCATCTCAAGCCTTCATGAAACAAGACGTCGCCAGTGGCGGCTTGACGTCTTCCATTTCTGTTTTATCTCTATTTCCATCCTTCTTACTTATGTTTTATTAATGAAATTTGAGAGAATGGTTTATTTTCTTAAATATGAGTTTGATTAACGATTATCTTCCATCTATTTCCATATTAAATATCTTACAGCATGTTGTTTGAATGCTAACTGAGTTAGATGTTGGAGTTAGTTTTTCTTAAATAATATGAAATATGTTACATCCTAATGAATGCATATCATTAGCTTGCATAGCATTGTTTGACAAACAAATGCAATAAGCACGACTGTCCAGCTTGAGAGAGTAGATGGTTAATCTTTAGCATTTATCAAGACTAGATGAGGTGCAGAGATGTAGTTCATTTTTTTGCCAATGCAAACTTACCATGCGTCTTAGAGATAAGATTAATGTAGCATTGAAACATCGAGAGATGGATTCACAAACTAAGTTTGTAGGTATCTACTTATACTTAAATAGGTTTAAGTTTTTCGTCTAGCTCCTGCGTTAACTCTACTTTTATCGCATGGTTCCATTCATCCTCAACGCATGCTATCTAACACAAAGACATTTGACTAACCATCGCCGCGCCCCCTCATTGTTAGTTGTAGGAAAATTTATGCATTCTTTATGTATAGTTTTAGACACATACAACTCAAGCACATATTACTTGTATAGTTCACCGCATAGTCATGCATCTATTCTCAACGCCTAGTTAATACAAATCTCTGCGTTCGACCCTAGACTCACTAGGAAATCGATAAGAGCTTATACTTGGGTTTTTATAGAAAAACTTGCTTAATCATGATCATACTTGAGTAATTCTCGACGCATCTTTGTACGGAAATTATAATATCCATTTTTGTGCAACAAGCTACGAAACTCAATTTAAAATAGAAATCCAATATTAAACCAACAAACAAGTTTTTGGCACCGTTGCCGGGGATTTGAATTAATAATTTAGGTTTTGAAATATTTTCTTGATTTATGCAGAAAATCTCAATCTTGGGCCGTACAGAGCGTTTAGCCGAAGACGTACCTGACAATTTATGAACAAGGAACATCCTGCGTTCATTTCTAACCCTAAGATCGAGAGAACCTTTAGGAAAAGAAATAATGGGGCTAACAACAGACAGGACGAAGCAATGAATCATACGTTAGCCTAAGCACAACTTCAAGCTCAGTTGCAGATTGATCAAACTCATCCTATTCTATTGGCACATGATCGGAATCGTCCGATCAGAGATTACGTGTCGCCAATCTTATATAATTTTTCACCTGGGATTATGCGACCCGCGTCTCAAGGTTCGAGATTTGAAATGAAGCCAGTCATGCTTTGATAAGCACTTGAAAAGTGCTTTCTATTCTCTCAAATTAAGGGAGTGTATATTAGATTTCACTTGTTTGCTAGTGGTTTTCAGGTTAAAATGAGGAAAATTAGAAGAAAAGACTAAAAGATCAAAACCGAGCAAGAATACCGCGAAAAAGAGCTGAAAAACCCAAAATGGCAGAAATTGAGGCAGCGCCGTGGCGCTTGAACGGCGCTGCCGCGGAGCTAAAACCTGAGAGCTAACACTCAGATCGCAGCCCTAGCGCCGCGACGCTCTCCAACAGCGTCGCGGCGCTGTCCCTGATTTTTCAATAGCGCCGCGGCGCCAGTTTTCCTTAAATGAAAATTTGTTATTTTTGATAAATTTTTTGGGCGGCCAAACTCTATAAATTTGGGGGTTTCTAGCAGCCCTAAGCATCAAAATCAATTCAAGGAAGTGCAGACCTAAAGAGGCACAAAAAGGAGAGAATTGAATGAGAGTCAAAGAGTGAGTTAGTTGCAAGGAAGAGGAAAAGAGTTCGAGATAGTCGTGGTGCCCTTCGAATTCCGACGTGAGAGCCAAGGAGATCGTGACGGTGATACCTCAATCAAAAGCCTCTTTTCAGTAGAGTTTCCCTTTCTTTACACTCTTTCTTTGTTTATTTTGCTCAAACATGTTGCTTCAAGCTATGAGTGGTTAAACTTTTTAGTTTTAGGGTTTTGATGATTTGTTTATGAAATTATGTTAATCTTGTAGACTTTCATGGTTTTGTTGGAATGATTATGCTTTTCATTGTTATTGTGTTTAATTCTTGTGGATTGGCCATCTTCACATGTTAGGTTAGATGTATGATTGAGAGATTGTATGTTCATCTTGATCCATTGTGGATTGGCCATCTTCACAATTCATTGTTGTTAATCTATCACGAGAGTGGTTAGGTTGACAATAAAAGTTGTTAAAGACTATTTTTAATGCCATGTAATTTTGTATTGGTTTTAAAAGATTAATAATCAATCGAGTTGCATGAGAAAGGGTTGTTTTTTAGAGAAAATAACTTGGAATTAAGTTTCTAGACTTAGGCATATGAATGACAATAAAATCCATGAAATCTACAATATTGCATGATGAAATAAACAATGATTCATTACCCTAGAACTCTCTTTGACTCTTGTGTTTCTCACTTTAATACTTTCCTTATTTGATTTATATTTTCCATAACTCATAATTTTCAAATTCAATCTTCAAATAAAATTGATTCAACTCTAGAATAGCTAAGTAACTTAAACCTTCACAATTGGATCTCCAGCGGAACGATATTCGGACTTAACCATCTTATATTATAACTTGACCCGTACACTTGCGGTTAACACTCAAAGTGCGCATCAAGTTTTTGGCGCCGTTGCTGGGGATCCAAAGAAAGGTTTTTGTTATTTAATATTCATTAGAAGTGATAGATCTTAATTTGAGGTGTATATTATTTGGTTGATTATTTATTTATGTATTGATATTTTATTTTATTGTATTGCATATATTTATATTCCTTCTTTATTTTATTTTATTTTTGATTAATTTGTCAGTTTATGCCTCGTGATAATACTAACCTCCTCCCTCTTGATCCCGAGATTGATAGGACTTATAGAAGGAATCTAAGGGCTTTACTCAATCAAACTGAGGAGATGGCGGATGAGATACCCAAGGCAATTAGGGGCTACTTTCAACCCATGTTACCGGCAAATCAACCCGGAATAATGAATGTGCCCATCAATGTCAACAATTTTGAGTTGAAACCAGGATTGATACAAATGGCTAGAGAATTAGCCTTTAGAGGAAGAAGCAATGAAGATCCTCACAAGCACTTGCGAACCTTCTTGGAGATATGCGGAATGGTAAAGATGAATGGCTTTTCTAATGATGCTATTAAATTAAGACTCTTTCCTTTCTCTTTACAGGACCGTGCAAAAGATTGGTTGAAAACCATCCCCCCGGATAGCATTACAACGTGGGAGATCTTAGCTCAAGCTTTTTTGAACAAATATTTTCCACCGACTAAATCTCAAAGACTAAGGACGGAGATTGGAACATTCCGCCAACTTGAGGATGAACAATTATATGAGGCTTGGAGAGGTATAAGGATCTCTTGAGAAGGTGCCCTCAACATGGTTACCCAGATTGGTTGCAAATTCAACTCTTCTACTATGGATTAGCAAGCTCAACCAAATCCATCTTAGATGCAACTGCCGGAGGATCAATCTTCTCCAAGAATGCTCAAGAAGCCTACACCATACTAGAAGACTTGGCCAATACATCTTACAATTAGCCATGTGAACGAGCTTCTCCAATCATCCCAAAAGCCACCGGATTGTATGAGGTGGATGAGGTAAACTCACTCAAAGCCCAAATGGCTTCCCTTACTAATGCTCTTTCTAAATTAACTGCAGGAGGCCGAGCTCAAACAAATCCACCATCTATAGCCTCTCTTGCTGCTTTAGCATCGGAGATGGGCACACAAAAGGAGTTGGAACAAGGAGATAATGAGACGGCCAACTATGTTGATAGAGGACATTATAGAGGCCACCATCACCAACAACTTCCAACTCATTACCATCCTAACTTGAGGAACCATGAAAACTTTTCTTATGCTAACAATAGGAATGTTTTGCAAGGTCCTCCCGGGTTACCCAATGTAGGTCCATCACACACCGAAAAGAAGTCAAACTTAGAAGACTTGATGATAGAGTTCATAAAAGAATCAAGAGGAAGGACCACCGCATTGGAAAGCACTGTACAAAGCCATGGTAAGGCCATTCACAACATTGAGGTGCAAATAAGCCAAATCGCCACCTCACTCCAAACAATGCAAAAGGGCAAATTTCCTAGTTGTCCCGAGATAAATCCAAAGGAGGAGTGCAAGGCCATGACTTTGAGGAGTGGGAAAAGGCTATCCACTCCCTTGATCATAGATGAGGATGATGAGCAAGAGGTAAATAACACTATCCAAGAGCCAATTTTAGAAGATGAATCGAAGAAGATCTTAGAAAGGGAGGTAAAGGTAAAAGAGTTAACATCTTTAAGTAAGTCATCTAACTCTCTACCCGTTTTACCCAATACTTTGCCATATCCTCAACGTTTTAAAAAGAAAGAAATAGACTCCCAATTTGCTAAATTTCTTGAGTTGTTCAAAAAGCTTCACATTAACATCCCATTTGCTGAGGCTTTAGAGCAAATGCCAACTATGCTAAATTCATGAAAGATGTCTTGTCTAAAAAGAAAAAGTTTGGGCAATATGAGATGATTAGCATGACTGAGGAATGCAGTGCTGTGCTGCAAAAGAAGCTACCACAAAAATTGAAAGATCCAGGGAGTTTTACTGTACCCTGCACTATTGGTTCCTTAAATGTTACTAGAGCTCTTTTGATCTTGGTGCTTCTATTAATTTGATGCCTTTATCTGTCTATAGGAAGCTTAACATTGGAGAGGTGCAACCTACCACCATCACCTTGCAACTTGCTGACAGATCGTTAGCCTATCCTAAAGATATTGTTGAAGACGTATTGGTTAAAGTTGACAAATTCATCTTCCCTGCAGATTTTGTAGTACTAGACATGGAGGAAGACTCTGAGATTCCTATCATACTTGGGAGGCCATTCCTAGCAACTAGAAAGGCTATCATAGATGTCCAACAAGGAAAGTTGACTTTAAGGGTAAATGATGAGAATGTGGTATTTGATATTTACAAGTCCTTGAGTCATCATGATGAAAGTAGTCCTTGCCATGCTATAGACATAATTGATCATACTATTTTTAAGCATGTAGAAGTTATGTTGGCTAGTGATCATCTAGAACAAAGCATAATGGATGTTGAGAATGAAGATACAATTTTTGATGAAATAGCCTTTTATGCTAGGTGGTTAGATAGTTTGCCAATATGTTCTAAAATGGATAGACCTATACCTTTGGCTCCCTTGCATGCGGTGAATGATATTGAGAACACTAAGCTTGAATTAAAGGTGTTACCTCCTCACTTAAAATATGCATTCTTAGATGATTTATCTTCTTTTCCTGTTATAATATCTTCTGATCTTAATCCTAGTGAAGAAGAAAAGTTGTTGAGAGTATTAAGAGATCATAAGTCTGCCATTGGTTGGTCTATTGAGGACCTTAAAGGTATTAGTCCATCGGTCTGTATGCACAGAATCTTGATGGAAGATACCTTTAAACCATCAGTAGAGCACCAAAAGGAGACTTAATCCCACCATGAAGGAGGTAGTTAAGAAAGAAGTGCTCAAGCTTTTTAATGCAGGAATCATATATGCCATATCTGACAGTCCATGGGTAAGTCCTATTCAAGTGGTACCCAAGAAAGGTGGTATGACTGTGGTTAAGAATGAAAAAGATGAAATGATAGCTACTAGAACTGTAACAGGATGGCGTGTATGCATTGATTATAGGAAGTTGAATAAGGCTACTAGGAAAGATCATTTTCCCCTTCCTTTTATAGATCAAATGCTTGATAGACTTGCAGGATATTCTCATTATTGCTTCCTAGATGGATACTCAGGTTATAATCAAATTGTCATTGCTCCTGAGGATCAAGAAAAGACAACATTTACATGTCCTTATGGGACATTTGCCTTTAAGAGAATGCCATTTGGTTTATGTAATGCCCCTGCCACTTTTCAACGTTGTATGATGTCTATTTTTCAGGGGCTCATTGAAGATATAATGGAGGTTTTTATGGATGATTTTTCTGTATTTGGGTCTTCATTTGATTCTTGTCTTGCTAATCTAACTCGTGTTTTGCAGAGGTGTCAAGATGCTAACCTTGTTCTAAATTAGGAGAAGTGTCATTTCATGGTGAAGGAAGGCACCGTCCTGGGGCACAAAGTCTCTCAAAAGGGATTGGAGGTGGATAGGACTAAAAATAGCCGCCATTGAACAACTGCCACCTCCCAACAATGTGAAAGGAGTCAGAAGCTTCCTAGGGCATGCTGGGTTTTACAGGAGATTTATTAAAGATTTTTCTAAAATTGCTAAACCCTTAAGTAATTTGCTAGAAAAGGAAGCTAAGTTTATCTTTGATAATGCATGTCTATCAGCTTTTAATACTTTGAAGGAAAGACTAATTTCTGCACCTATTATTGTTGTACCAGAATGGAGTCAATCTTTTGAGATCATGTGTGATGCTAGTGACTATGCTTTAGGAGCTGTTTTAGGCCAACGTAAAGATAACATGTTTAGGGCAATTTACTATGCTAGTAGGACTCTTGATAATACTCAACAGAAATACACAACTACTGAAAAAGAACTACTAGCTGTTGTGTTTGCCCTTGATAAATTTAGACCATATTTGCTTGACTCTAAAATAGTGGTGCATACTGACCATGCTGCTTTAAAGTATTTGTTTGTTAAGAAAGATTCCAAACCCAGGCTAATGAGGTGGATATTATTATTGCAGGAATTTGACTTAGAAATCAAAGACAGGAAAGGATGTGAAAATGTGGTTGCAAACCACTTGTCTAGAATTGAGAATGGGGATGCTACATCATGGCCCCCAATTGTTGAGACGTTCCCAGATGAACAACTGTATCAAGTAAAAGATAGTTTGCCTTGGTTTACTAACATAGTTAACTATCTTGCAGGAGGACATTTGCCACCTGACATGAATTCTCAACAAAAGAAGAGATTCCTGCACAATGTTAAGTCTTACCATTGGGAGGACCCCCTTCTCTACAAGGTTTGTGCTGACAACATGATACGGAAGTGCGTGCCTCAAGAGGAAGTGGTAAGTATTCTAAATTCATGTCATGCTTCCCCCTATGGAGGTCACTTTGGACCCACTAGAACTGCATCCAAGGTACTTCAGTCAGGATTTTATTGGCCATCCCTTTTCAAAGACTGTTATACTTTTGTTAAATCATGTGATAGGTGCCAACGTACTGGCAATATTTCTAGACAACATGAGCTTCCAATGAAACCTATCTTGGAAGTGGAGCTCTTTGACGTTTGGGGTATTGACTTTATGGGGCCATTCCCTATTTCTTCTGATGGCTACCTATATATTTTAGTTGCAATAGATTATGTATCTAAGTGGGTAGAAGCCATAGCCACTAGGACCAATGATGCTCGCACTGTTTTAAAATTCCTGCATAAAAACATTTTCACACGTTTTGGTACACCTAGAGCTACTATTAGTGATGAAGGTTCTCACTTTTGCAATAAATTGTTTGAATCCATGATGCAAAAATATAAGGATAATCATAAAATTGCTACAGCTTATCATCCTCAAACTAATGGCCTTGCTGAGTTATCTAATAGGGAAATCAAGCAAATTTTGGAAAAGACAGTTAAGACCAATAGGAAGGATTGGGCCCTGAAGCTCGATGATGCACTATGGGCCTACCGCACAGCGTTCAAAAATCCAATTGACACTTCACCATACAGGTTGGTGTTTGGAAAGGCTTGTCACTTACCGGTAGAGCTCGAGCATAGAGCTTATTGGGCCATCAAGAAGCTGAACATGGATTTTGAGAAGGCCGGTGAGAAACGCCTCTTAGAACTCAATGAGATGGAGGAGTTTCGTGCTCAAGCTTATGAGAATGCCAAACTCTACAAAGAACGCACAGCGAAATGGCATGACAAGAAGATCACCCCACGGACCTTCCTTCATGGACAAAGAGTATTACTTTTCAACTCACGTTTACGCTTGTTTCCAGGAAAGCTTAGGACACGATGGTCGAGACCCTTTATCATTGTCAAGGTATCACCACATGGGGCCGTGGAATTGCAAAACAATGATGGAACAACCTTCAAAGTGAATGGTCAACGATTTAAGCACTACATCGGTGATGAAGAACGTCAATTTGAGAACCTGGCCTTCATTGCATGATCCATTGGTTTGGTCTAGCTAGAAGACGTTAAACCAAGCGCTCATTGGGAGGCAACCCAATTCTATTGCTTTCTTTACTTTTCTTTTTATTTTATTTTCAATGAACCTTGTAATCACTCATATGCTTTATCTCTCAGGAACTTGGTTCATCACACAAAGTACTCCTTACACCAAGCCTGTTTGGTGGCTTCCCGCTTGCTCCCAGGCTCGTTCTTTATTTGTTAGATGCTCTTATGCATTAGGGACAATGCATGATTCTAAGTTTGGATGGGAGGTGTCTTTCGTACTTTTGTGTGTTTTCTTATCCTGCTATGCATGTTAGTGAAGGTTTTAATGATCATATGCATGTGAATTTTTGAAAAAAATTTTGAAAATTTTGGAGCTTTCAAAGTTAATGGGAATGTTGGTTAGGGTTGTGTGCCTTGATGTTGATTGCCCATGATGAGATTCGAATTTGCATGATAGATGACTTATTATGGAAATAGAATAGCACTATCTTGAGTTAAATTCATTTAAGTCCCTCTTAAAATTTTCCATATTCTTGAGCACGTAGCCACTTTAAATTAAAATCTTTAATTGAAAAAAAAGGATTAAGCTGGGTATATTTGGTTGTCACTCCGAAAGGCCCCACCGGTTAGAAAGTAGAAATGCATGATAGCTTGTAATCTTAGACTAAGGAAAAAGAAAAGAGTATACATGCCTTGAGAAAAGAAAAAGTGTACACAAAATGTATGAGCTTTATTTGTCTATTTTTTTTAATGTTAAACTTGTAATGAGTATGCATGGATATGGGTAAAAAAAGTTGCCTTTGCTGTGATCAGTAAGGACGCCTGGGAATTGACTAGGTACGAGTCCCTACAGTGAATGTGTGAAAGCTAGTGCCTCTAGGTAAAAGAATGCAAGTTTAGGGCCCATGAAAAAAAAAATGATTGAAAGGCACCTTAGTGGACATATTACTCACTTGAAATGTATGAAAACTTGAAGATTGGTGCATGAGCTAGAGTAGGAGGAAAACTAAAGAAACTCTCTTAAGTCCTAATTTGAGTTCTAGTATTTTAAATTGAAGGAGGCTTGCACACACACACATGGGAGATAACAAGATTCGGCCTTGAATGATTAGAACAATATAGATATGCTTGCTTGTTTCTACTTAAGCTCTAAATGCTATTCTCTGAGACATGAGTCAATTGCACACTTCTTCATCTAAACTTCCTATTATTTGATTTTATTCTTTGCTCGGGACTAGCAAATCTCTAAGTTTGGGGTGTTGATAAGCACTTGAAAAGTGCTGTCTATTCTCTCAAATTAAGGGAGTTTATATTAGATTTCACTTGTTTGCTAGTGGTTTTCAGGTTAAAATGAGGAAAATTAGAAGAAAAGACTAAAAGATCAAAACTGAGCAAGAATACCACGAAAAAGAGCTGAAAAACCCAAAATGGCAGAAATTGGGGCAGCGCCACGGCGCTTGAACGGCGCTGCCGCGGCGCTAAAACCCGAGAGCTAACACTCAGATCGCAGCCCTAGCGCTGCGGCGCTCTCCAACAGCGTCGCGGCGCTATCTCTGATTTTTCAATAGCGGCACGGCGCTATAGACCAGCGTCGCAGCGCCAATTTTCCTTAAATGAAAAATTGTTATTTTTGATAAATTTTTTGGGCGGCCAAACTCTATAAATTTGGGGGTTTTCAGCAGCCCTAAGCATCAAAATCAATTCAAGGAAGTGCAGACCTAAAGAGGCACAAAAAGGAGAGAATTGAATGAGAGTTCAAAGAGTGAGTTAGTTGCAAGGAAGAGGAAAAGAGTTCGAGATAGTCGTGGTGCCCTTCGAATTCCGACGTGAGAGCCAAGGAGATCGTGACGGTGATACCTCAAGCAAAAGCCTCTTTTCAGTAGTGTTTCCCTTTCTTTACACTCTTTCTTTGTTTATTTTGCTCAAACATGTTGCTTCAAGCTATGAGTGGCTAAACTCTTTAGTTTTAGGTTTTGATGATTTGTTTATGAAATTATGTTAATCTTGTAGACTTTCATGGTTTTGTTGGAATGATTATGTTTTTCATTGTTATTGTGTTTAATTCTTGTAGATTGACCATCTTCACATGTTAGGTTAGATGTATGATTGAGAGATTGTATGTTTATCTTGATCCATAACAATGAATTGTTGTTAATCTATCATGAGAGTAGTTAGGTTGATAATAAAAGTTGTTAAAGACTATTTTTAATGTCATGTAATTTTGTATTGGTTTTAAGAGATTAATAATCAATCGAGTTGCATGAGAAAGGGTTGTTTTTTAGAGAAAATAACTTGGAATTAAGTTTCTAGACTTAGGCATATGAATGACAATAAAATCCATGAAATCTATAATATTGCATGATGAAATAAACAAGGATTCATTACCCTAGAACTCTCTTTGACTCTTGTGTTTCTCACTTTAATACTTTCCTTATTTGATTTATATTTTCCATAACTCATAATTTTCAAATTCAATCTTCAAATAAAATTGATTCAACTCTAGAATAGCTAAGTAACTTAAACCTTCACAATTGGATCTCCAGTGGAATGATATTCGGACTTAACCGTCTTATATTATAACTTGACCCGTACACTTGCGATTAACACTCAAAGTGCGCATCATGCTTCAAATGCTACAAACAACATGTTAGTTTGGGGGATCACCCGGTGAGGACCCCATGCTCACCTAAAAAGCTTCATCGAAATCTGTAATACCTTCGTCATCCCAAACATAAGTGCAGATGACATCCGGTTGACGCTATTTCCATTCTCCCTCAGAGATGAGGCGAGACAGTGGGCATATTCTTTGGAACCAGGTGAGATCACTACTTGGACCCAAATGATAGAGAAATTTATGAAAAAGTTCTTCCCACCGATGGAGAATGCTCGAAGAAGAAGAGATATCGCCAACTTTCAACAAAAAGACAGAGAAACCCTGAGCGATGCTTGTGCAAGATTTAAGTGATTGGTGAGAAACTGTCCGCATAATGGTTTTTCTGATTGTGTTCAAATGGAGATATTCTATGATGGCTTGATTTTTAGTCGAAATCCCAAGAGGCGCTTGGAAAAGTTGTAGGTCGAGTTTGACTGAACCACTATAAAAATTATGGTATCTTCTTCTTTAACTCTTTCTCAACTGATTTTGCATTTAATTTTTAGTAGCATGTTATATATTACTATTCTTCTTGGTTGAGATTAATATAATCTTGTGTTTCATATATTTTTATCAATCTTGATATTTAGTATCAATTAAGGTTTTTATTAATTTAATTAGTTTAATTTGAGCATATTTAGTAATAACTTTAATTAAACCCTATTCACCCCCCTCTAGGGTTGCCATACCGGTCCAACAATTGGTGTCAGAGCGAGGTCGCTCGTGTTCTTAATCAAAAGTTTTGTCAAAAGCTTTTTCATTTGATACCTATTGGTTGGGCTATTTACTCAAATAATTGGTATTAAAGAGGTTTCTCTTTTGATAAAATTAATTTTCAAATATTCTTTCGGTAATTGAAGTAGATTATTGATATTTTGAAAAATTATTTGAAAAGTTTAAGTGCTAGAGCTATGACAACTTTAGAAGATCATTCTATTGATAGACCCCATTCTTTGATGGTATTAGAAATTATAATATTTGGAGAAATATAATGAAAACTTTTATGCTTGCTATGGATTTTCAAATTTTGTATATTTGTGAGCATGATTTATGTAAATTGCAATTGAATAATGAGTTGCTCACTATTAATGCTAAAGCAATAAATATCATATATTGTGCATTGGATAGACAACTATGTGATAAAATCTTATATTTTGATTATGCATATGATATTTGGAATTTTCTTGATAATATGTATGGTGTAGAAAATTCTCCTTGTACTACTAATGATTTATTTCATGTGAAGGAGAATTACAATTCTCAAAATCAAGATATTTTCTATGACGGAATAAAGGAAAAATGTGATGATTCCTCCTTGTGCTTAATGGCTCATTCGGATAATGATTCCAGAGATGAAAGTGACAAAAATGAGGTAAATCAAAAATCTCCTTCTTATGATGAATTGTATGATGCTTTTGAAAATATGCAACATGATTTAGAGAAAAACTTAGCTCTAGATATTTAAAATTATCGAAGAAGTATAAAAGCTTAATTATTGAAAACAAATCTTTGATGGATGAAAATGCTTGTTTGAAAAATGGAGCAACCATTGATGTTTCGAATGTTGATAAATTTGGTGATGATGTTTGTCTTGCATGATAGAATCAAGTTTCTTAAAAAAGAGAATGTTGAATTCAAATCTTTAGCATGTAATTTGAAGATTGAAGTGAATGATTTGAGAAATGAAAATGTGAAAATTAGATCTTTTTCTTTGGAATTAAGGGATGAAATTGCTAGTTTGAAAAATAGAATTATTGAGTTGGAAACTAGCAATACATCTTTAGAAAATGAGAAATTTTTTTTTTTTTTTTTTTGTTGATAAAATTAAATTTCTTGAGCATGATGTCTTTGATAGTAATAAACTTGTTAAAGCTCTAAAAGAAAGAGTCAAATCTTGTGAATGAGCTTACATGTGATGAAGAAAGTATAAACAAATTGACTATAGGTGCACAAAAATTAGATAAAATTATTGACATGGGTAAATGTTCGTTTAATTTTCTATTCGAATTAAATTGAGTTTCTTAGCCATTTGCAAAAGAATAGATTTATTATTTCCGTACAAGGATGCGTCGTGAATTACTCTAAGTGATCATGATTAAGCAAGTTTTCCTATAAAAATCCAAGTATAAGCATTTATAGGTTTCTTGGTGAGTCCAGGGTCGAACGCAGGGAATTGTAATAACTAGGCGTTGAGAGTAGATGCTTGACTATGCGGTGAACTATACATGTAATATGTGCATTTGCTGTTTGTATGTGTCTAAAACTATACATAAAGAATGAAAACAATTTCCTATACTAACAATGACGTGGACGCGGCGATGGTTAGTCATATGTCATTTAGTGTCAGATAACATGCGTTGAGAATGAATGGAACCATGCGATAGAAGTAGAGTTAATGCAAGAGCTAGTTGTTACCTAAGCTTTCTAAGTACAATTACATACCTACAAACTGCGTTTGTGAATCTGCCACATTAATCTTATCTCTAAGACGCATGGTAAGTTCGCATTTGCAAAAGATGAGCTACATCTCTGCAACTCATTTAGTCTTAATAAATACTAAAGATTAACTGTCCATTCTCTCAAGCTTGACAATCATGCTTACTACTTTTGTTTGTGTCGGACAAAGTTATGCAAGCTAAAGATATGCATTAATCAAGATGTAATATACTCAGAATTGCTCAAGAAAAACTAACTTTTAACATCTAACTCATTTAGCATTCAAACATGGTGTAAGGTGTTTAATACGGAAATAGATGGAAGATAATAGTCAATCGAACTTATATTAAAAAAATAAATCATTCTCACGAATGTCATTAACAAAATATAAGCAAGAAGGAGGGAAATGGAAAATAAACAGAAATGGAAGACGTCAAGCCGCCACTGGAAACTTCTTGCTTCATGGAGGCTTGAGATGGTTGCCATCTGACACATAGATTCCATAGGTTGAAGATTCTCACTCACTGGGAGATGACTCTGAAGGTTCTCAGAATTCTTCTCTCAGAAGAGCTCGAAATGGAGGCTGATTATGGTGAGGGTGAAATAGTGCAGAGCTTTCGCCTCTTGAACTGGTCTCTCCTCCCTACTTGGAGAAGCTTTTGGGCTATTTATAGGCGTCAAAAAGTTGATGTCATGATGACCTGACACCTTTGCATTAAATTTCAGCCACACTGCATAGACTTTTTAGATTGTCAGCCTATTTGTCCTACCATGATCTGATTGGGTGTTGTCATTTTTCATAATGACATGACAGCTGTTTGAGCATGCGTCTGTTTCTTTCTCGACGCATGGTCTCAACGCATTGGCTCGACGCATGGGTTTCCACTTGTTCTCGCAGCAGCTTCGTCTCTTTGTACTTGGTTGTTTGTGCTTCTTTTCTTCTTAATCCTGCGTTAGGAACAGAAAAGCTCATCGTCTTTCATGTATTTTCTTTTGTAAATACTGCCAACGCATGGTGATACATTTTTCATCATTCAACTACCAAAATCATGCTTTTTAGCTCCAAAGTTACTCTAATTAAATCAAATAGTGACTATAATAACCTGTATTTCTACAAGTTATCACACCCCCAAATTTGAGTTAATGTTTGTCCTCGAACATTTATTTGAAGATTTATTAAATTCTACAGCCTGAGTCTAAGTAAAAGCGCACCCTCTTAACATGCCTTCTATTCCTTGACTATATCAACAATCAGATAACCATACCAAGTTCTTTTTCAATCGACCCTTTGAAAGTACTTCTAATTTTTAGATGCGGCAAGCTTATTCCTAAAAAATACTCTTACTCATTTTCAGCCAATCTGATGTCCTCATTTTAGTAATGTGCTTTGGAGTTCATTCATTCATAAAGTTTCAAAAAAAAAAAATTTTTATATGACTTGCGTTGATCCGGTCTATCTACCTTCGTTTTGACATACCAACAATGAGGTGCATGGAGGCAGCCAACATCGAGCAAATACCCTTTCACAACTCGGCACTTATCGCATTCCTTTTTGGTTGCGTCAACAGTGGTACCATTTATTTACTTTGCGCTGATCCTGGACTCTCACCTTTGATTATGGGGTGTTAAAGAGTCATTCTCAACTCAACTCTTAACAGGCTAATTTTATGCGTTGTCAGCGGACTTGTTTGTCCAAAGAAATATATTAATAAATTTTTTTTTATTTTTTTAATTTTTTTTGAATTCTGAACGTATGGCTCAAACCTTTCTTACCCCTAAATTTGAAGGCAGCAAGGTCCTCATTGCTAAAATCGAGTAATGAGATTGCCTTAGAAAAAATTTTGTAAAAGATGTTTGAGGCAAAGCTTGCAACACATACTAACTCTTAGAAGTAATTTACCAAGTATAATGTCCTAAGGCTTGTGAGTTAATCCTCTTATTTAAATAAGTCTACAGGTAAAGTGCATAAATTTCATCATGGAGGTTGGACGGAGAAACAAAAACGAGTCGGAGAAAATAATAAAGCAGGAAATAATTGAAAGTACAAACTAAAGAGAACAAAAAAATTCATGAAGATATAGCATTGATGCAAATGTACTATGCGTTATACTAATTACAAAAACATTCAAAGGAATAAACGTAAGAAAAGAAGAAAAAAAATCCCAAAAGAACACCCCCAAATTTAAGTTCTCCCCGGGGCGTTGTCATTGTTGTCCGCAGGGGGAGGATTTGGATCGTTGAACTGAAGGGGTTGCTGAAGGGAAGGAGGAATAACTGGCACTGGGATGCGTTGGACGAACACTCCATAGATATAATTCATCAAAGTGTTGAATTGTTCATCCTGACGCCGAGCTTGGCATTGAACAAAACTCAGAAGCTCCGATTGTTGCCGCGCCATCTGAGTCGCTAACCCAATTGTGAAATTTGTTGAGTCAACTCTCCTTGCCGCTGGAGACTTTCCATCTCCTTGCGCCGAATTTCATCCAGTTCTCCCATGATGGGGTGAAGAATCCCATCATCTAAGTACCGCAGCAAATCATCTAAATTTAAATCCACAAACGGCAGCGGAGTAGAGGCGTGTCGCAAGTGATATGGTTCTTCTTGATGATGCATGCTGGAAGATGCTTCTGCCTGTGGTTGAGATGTTGGGTGGGCAGAAGGTTCGGTAGTTGGTGAAGTTGGAAGATTGGAAAATTGAGGTTTATGGCGAGGCGGTGAGAATTGCAAGGGCGCTGACTCCTCAGGATCCAGAGTCAGAGTCGGCTCAAAGTGTGGTGGTGGTGGTGGTGGAGTTGCCTCTCGGAAGCTGAAGAGGCGTTGGAAGGTCGCGTTGGGTGGTAGGGAGATGAAGTGGCTCTTTTTGGATTTGAGGGGAAGGAAAAGGAAAAGTTGGTGGTGAAGAGGGCTCCTCAGTGATTGGATCGATGGGAGGAGTATAAATGGTCAAGGCTTGGGTGTAGGCGTCGAGCTGAATAGTTTCTTCGGCTTCACTAGGTTATAAACTAGACGCCTGAATCTCAAAATTCTTCTTGACCACTTTCCTCTTCTTGGGTTGAGGAAGTTAGGGGGTGATGGTTCTTGTGACTTTAGCGGCCTCTTCTTTGCGTTGGCCGCGTCAAGCAAATGCGGTGAGTCCTTTAATATCCTTCTCAGACTTTGCGCTGAAAGGACTCCATTCACTGCTCTGACTGGCGCATCCTCTATGAACTTTGCATTGGCGAACAGTCTTGTCACAAGAAAGGGGAAGAATAGCTGACCCCTTGGCTTGAAGAATAACCCCCGAATCTGTGGGGCAATGATGCGTCCCACGTCTAGCTGAATTCCCCGCATGATGCAATAAATGACCATGGCACGGTCCCTTGAAATTGAGGTGTCATGCGTTGTGGGGAGCAGTGACCGCTTGATGAAATAAAGCCACAGGTTGGCCTTGGCAATCAAGCAGTTAGGCGCCAATGACTGAATGCCCTTTGGGGAAGTGTTCCACTCTGACCCCGGTTTGGCGATGATTGTGAGGGCGTCATTCATTTTGGCGTCTGTAGGCGTTGACATTATTCTATTACCTTCCGCCGCCGCGATGTTGGGAAGTTCAAACAATGCGTTGATCTCTTGAGGCTCGAAGGAAATCACCTCATCTTCAACTTTGACTAAGTGTGCCTTGCGGTGAATTGTTCCTTCGTAGAATTCCTTCACGGCGGTGGGTTGGATGACTTGGCCACTTTCACAAAATTGCCTCCAACACAATGCGTCGACTCCTTGTATGATGAAGGCGGGCAGCTCAATTGGCTCTGGGAAAAATCCCACTTCAATGTAGAGCCCACTGAATTGTTTCTTTCGGCTCTTCGCCGCTTCCTTTGTTGGTTCCTCAACCAATTTTTCTTTTCCCTTCTCATTCCTATTGATGAGACTAGCAGGCGTTCTCCTTGCTCTGCCTGCGTCCAAGTCCCTGATGACAACTCCAGGTGCCTTAGCCACCTTAGTCTTCTTCTTTTTCTCCGGTAGCTTCTCCTTGGTGACTACTACCTCTTTTTCTTTCTTCTTCTCCTCTCTTATTTTTTTTATATTCTTCTTGATGTGTTCAGTTTTGGGTGGCCTCTGCGTATCACTCACTTCTAACTCTACTTCTAATTCCGTCTCAATCTCTGTTATTCGACGGAGAAACTTGACTTTTCTGGCAGCCTTTTCGACAGCTTGTTCGCCAGCCGCAATTTCCTTTTTTCTTTTCTTCTTTGCGGCGAGAAACGACTCCGTCCTTTCTTTCATCCTTTTGATGTCATCTTTCAGTTTCTTGGACTTCTCTGCCGCTCTCGTTGCTAATCGCTTGACAGATGATGCGGCGACCGATGATGCGATAGCCTCGGATGTCCCCGCGTCCTTTACTTTCTCATTTTTCATTCTGAATGGAGGTATATCTTCCTCGACTTCTTCTTCTCTGGCCCTTATTGGCCTGATTTTCTTTTCCTTTGCGGATTTCTTCTTTTCCACCGCCACTATTACCTTTCTTATAGATCTTTCATCGGAGTCCGACTCCTCAAGACCACTCATCGTAGGGACTGACCCACGCGATTCATTTTTCATCCTCAGGTCGACCAACCCGTCCAACGAGTCATCGTCTTCTTCATCGATGGTGTCTAGAATATCTCTGAAAACAGTAGATTCGTCATTCCTTCCCACCTTTTGGGCTTCAGACAGGTCCCTAGAGCTTGGCAAAGATAAGGATGATGTCATGTCCAACTCAGGACTGTTAGGGCGAACAATGGCGAGGGGTTCTGGTGTGGTGGCGGTAGTGGACAGATTTCGACTACCATGTCTCGAGGATGAGGCCATAGGTTTAGGGCTTTTAGAGGAGCTTTTGGAGGAAGTGGGCTGCTGGGATGCCATGGAAATGGTATCGGTGAAAAGAGAGAAAAATGGGTGAGAATCAGAAGAGTTTTTCAAACAGACTGAAAATTGCACCGGAAATATGAGAATTCGGAGAGATATGGAAGCGTAACTTCGAAAAGGGGTGAAGAGGGGTTATCGGCTCGATGCGTGACATCATAGCCGCATTAAATGGTCTAACATCCGTCGATATCAGCCGGCTTAAACTCCGTCAGCCTTTTCGAATTCTTGATCTGAGCGATTTGACAGAATCGCTTCAGATTCCCCTCCAGGCGTCAAGATAATTGTATCGCATCATTTTAGATGTCGACGCCTTGAAATTGATAGTTCAGTTTTCACTCAACGCAAGATAATAGATACCACCAAACAAAAATTTTCAACGCAAATAAAAATAAGCTAAAATAAAATAAAATAAAATAAATCAAAATAAATTAGAAATAAACTAAAAATAAAAATCAAATCAAATGACGAAAAGAAAGGGAGAAATGAAACAATGCGGTAAGAAGGTACAAAAGTTAGGATGCGTCCCTGGGATATAAGTGCTTGTTGTCAACATAGGGCACGTCCATCTTTTCCTCATTCGATCTTTGCTAGGTCAACGGTTACTTTGTCGAGTCCTAGGCCGTCTCCATAATATGGCTTCACGCGTTGACCATTAACTTTGAATGCGTTGGTGCCGTCTTTATTCATCAGCTCTATGGCACTATGAGGAAAGATTTCCTTGACCACAAAGGGACCATACCATCTTGTTTTAATTTTCCTGGAAATAAACGCAGTCTTGAGTTAAAAAGGAGGACCTTTTGACCTACATGCAAAGATTTTTTACTGATGCGTTGATCGTGCCAACGCTTTGTTCGCTCCTTGTATATCTTTGCGTTCTCATAGGCCTGCAATCTCCATTCCTCCAGTTCATTCAATTGAAGCTGACGTGCTTCTCCAGCTGCTTTCAGGTCCATGTTCAATCTCTTGGCAGCCCACAATGCTTTATGTTCTAGCTCCAACAGCAGATGGCATGCCTTTCTAAAGACCAGCGCGTACGATGACATACCGATAGGCGTTTTAAATGCTGTACGATATGCCCATAACGCCTCGTTTAATTTAGACGCTCAATCCTTTCGAGAGGAGTTAACTACCTTTTCCAAAATAGTTTTCAACTCTCTATTGAAAATTTCTGCCTGCCCATTTGTTTGTGGGTGGTATGCAGTTGCCACCCTATGATGTACATTGTATTTTATTAGGAAATTGGAAATGATTTTATTAATGAAATGCGTACCTTCATCGCTAATAAGAGCTCTTGGCGTTCCAAATCTCGTGAATATATTCTTCTGAAGAAAATTTGAGACTGTCGCCGCGTTATTCCTAACGCATGGGATTGCTTCAACCCATTTTGATACATAATCCACAGCTACCAGTATATAGTTATGGCCATTTGATGACGGAAATGGGCCCATAAAATCAATACCCCAAACGTCAAAGAGCTCAACTTCTAAGATAGCTGTAAGTGGCATTTCGTTCCAACTTGAGATATTTCCGATGCGTTGACATCTGTCGCATCTGATCGCATAGTCTCTAGCGTCTCTGAAAAGAGTTGGCCAGAAGTATCCACTTTGTAAGACCTTGGCCGCAGTTCGCTGTCCTCCAAAATGTCCTCCATAGGGGGAGTCATGACATTGAGATAGGATGCGTTGATACGAAGTCTCTGGGACGCAAAGTCTGAAGATGTGATCCAGCCCCCTTTTGTAGAGCTGGGGCTCGTCCCAATAATAGAACTTCGCGTCATGCATCAACTTCTTCTTCTGCTGTGCGTTGAAATCTTTGAGAAATTGCTTGCACACCAAAAAGTTGACAATATCTGCATACCACGGCACGGACTCTGTGACTTTTAATACAACTTCATCTAGAAAGCTTGCGTTGACGTCCAGCTATTTATGATCGTGTTCCATATTCTCGAGTCTGGAAAGATGATCTGCCACGTTGTTCTCTATACCTTTGCGATCAACTATTTCTGCGTCGAACTCTTGAAGAAGCAGAACTCATCGGATGAGCCTCGGCTTGGCATCTTTTTTAGTCATCAAATATCGAATAGCTGAGTGGTCAGAATGGATGATGACTTTCGACCCTAGAAGATATGCTCTGAATTTTTCAACAGCGAATACTACTACCAACAACACTTTCTCTGTAGTGGTATAATTTGCTTGAGCTGCGTTGAAAGTTTTGCTGGCGTAGGCTATGGGATGCAACATTCTGTCTCTGCGTTGAACCAACGCAGCGCCCATCACATAGTCGCTGGCATCACACATTCGTTCGAATGGCTGCAATCAATCTGGGGCAATTAAAATTGGTGCTGACATCAGTGCTGCTTTCAGAGTCTCAAACGCCTTGAGGCATTCTTCATCAAAATTGTAGGGTCGATTCTCCTCCAGCAATGAGCTTAAAGGGCATGCAATTTTTTAAAAGTCTTTGATGAACCTTCTATAAAAGCCTGCATGTCCCAAGAAGCTGCGAAGTGTCTTTACATTTGTAGAAGGTGGGAGCTTTTCTACGGCTTCAATTTTGGCCTAATCGACTTCAAGGCCCTTCTTGGATATCTTGTGACCGAGGACAATTCCTTCATTCACCATGAAGTGACATTTTTCCCAATTGAGCACTAAGTTGGTGTCCTCGCATTTTTTCAGTACTTTCTCCAAATTGGCTAAATAGGCTTCAAACGAATCTCCAAAGACCGAAAAATCGTCCATGAATATCTCCACAGATTCTTCTAGAAATTCAGAGAAGATTGCCACCACTGAAAGGTGCCTGGGTCGTTACATAATCCAAACGGCATGCGTCGAAATGCAAATGTACCATAAGGACATGTAAATGTTGTCTACTCCTGGTCTTCTGGAGCAATCATGATCTGGTTGTAGCCTGAATAGCCATCCAAGAAGCAGAAGAACTCATTTCCCACAAGTCTATCTAACATTTGGTCAATGAAGGGTAGCGGGAAGTGATCCTTCTTTGTCGTCGCGTTGAGCTTCCTGTAGTCCATGCAAATTCTCCACCCCGTGACAGTGCGGGCGGGGATCAATTCATTATTCTTGTTTGGGACTAGAGTCATACCTCCTTTCTTGGGAACGTATTGCACAGGACTTACCCATTTGCTATCAGAGATGGGAAGGATGACGCCTGCGTCCAACCATTTAAGCACTTCTTTCTTGACAACTTCTGTCATTGACGGATTTAGCAGCCTTTGGGCCTCGATAGATCCGTCTTTTCCTTCTTCTACACGAATTTTATGCATGCAGTATGTAGGGCTAATCCCCTTGATATCAGCCAAGGTCCATCTGACAGCATGGATGTGCTTTTTCAGAATGAATAACAAGGCTGATTCTTGATTAGGGGACAAAGCAGCTGAAATAATAACTGGAAGAGAGTTACCTTTTCCTAAGTAGGCATACTTCAGGTGAGCTGGCAACACTTTTAACTCGATTTCTGGCGCTTCTTCCAGAGATGGTTTCGTCCGTTGATTGATCTGATTCGGAGTCAAGGGTTCAAAAGCAGAATGGACCAAAGCAAAGCATTGTTTAGGCTGCTGCGCGTCCAGATTTGCAATAGTTTCATCATTTACTTCAAGCAACATTTCATGGAACTCATCCTCTGCGTCGAGGTTCTGGCAGGTCTTCTATTCTCCTGGATATTCTAACGTCTTAAAAACGTTGAATATCACTTCCTGATCATTAACTCTCATAATGATCTCCCCCTTGTGGACATCAATGAGTGTACGACCCGTCGACAGAAACGGGTGTCCAAGAATGATTTGGACGTCCTCGTCTGCTTCATAATCCAGGATAACGAAGTCTGCCAGGAGAATAAACTTGTCTACCTTTACCAACACATCTTTGATCCTTCCTTCTGGATGCACAACGGATCGATCCGCCAATTGTAGGGTAACTGTTGTTGGCTGCGATACGGTCCCCAATTTGTTGAATACTGACAGAGGCATGAGATTAACGCTATCCCCTAGATCACACAACGCTTTTCCTATGTGAATTCCTCCAATAGAACAAGGAATCGTGAAGCTCCCTAGGTCTTTCATCTTTGTGGGGACGCGTTCACAGACCATGTCACTGCACTCCTGCGTTAGAGCTATGGTCTCATATTCACCCATTCCTCTTTTTTTAGACAGTATGTCCTTGACGAATTTAGCATAAGTGGGCATTTGTTCCAACGCTTCCACCAGCGGGATGTTGATGTGCAACTGTTTGAGTACATCTAGGAAGCGTTTGAACTGTCTCTCATTATTTTTCTTCCTTCTTAACCATTGAGGATAAGGAGGCATTTGCAGCTCGACTGACATGCTTGTTGATGCGTCTTTCCCTGATAAACTTCTTTGCATGTTAGTTTGTTTTTGTTGCGTTGATCGGTCAGAATCAGTGCTGCGATTGGAAAGATGAATTATTGGTTGAGAGTTCTCTGGGCGGGGAAGTTCATTCATGGCTTTTCCACTTCGTAATGTCACAGCTTGACACTGTTCTTTTCCTGAACTACCCGTACCGCATGAGGTTTCGGTGTTGCTCGGAAGAGAACCTTTCTGCCGCATCTTAAACTCTCCAGCAATCTGGCCAATCTGAAGCTCTAGGATGGACGATGCCTGGGTTTGTAACAAGGCGTCATTCTTCTGCATATATTCCTTTAGAAGAGCTTCTATGGATGATGATGGACTAGGTGCTGATTGATGTGAATTTTGCCTCTGATGTCCATGGAGGAATCCAGATGATCCTCCCCTTTCGTGCGTAGGCGCACCTTGCTGCTCAGGCTGGCGATTACCACCCCATGAGAAATTTGGATGATTCCTCCAGCCAGGGTTGTAGGTATTGGAATAAGGGTTGTTGCGTATAAAGCATACAGATTGAGGGTTCTGTGGACATACCTCATACACATGCGGCTCCCCGCATCCAACGCATACTGCAGCATCGCTTGATTCACTACGTTCACTTGGACACCGCCTCCTGTATTTGACTGATTCAGGGCCATAGTCTGTAACAGGTTAGTCATGGCGGTGACTTGAGCTTGTAATGCAGCAACACTATTATGCTCAGGTGCTCCTGATGCATTGTTTTGCCTGCGACCAGATCGGCTATATCCATGGTCCTCCCAATCCTCATGGTTTCTTGATATTCTATCGAGAATTTCCTTGGCCTCGGTATAAGTTTTATCCAGCAGTCCTCCCGCTGCGGCAGCATTTGTAGTGGTCTGAGATGCCTCGGTCAAGCCATCATAGAATATCTCCATTTGAACACAGTCAGGGAAACCATTATGCGGGCAGTTTCTCACCAATCTCTTAAATCTTGCCCAAGCATCGTTCAAGATTTCTCTATCTTTTTGTTGAAAATTGGCGATGTCTCTTCTTCTTCGAGCATTCTCCATTGGTGGGAAGAACTTTTTCATGAACTTCTCGATCATTTGGTTCCACGTAGTGATCTCACCTGGTTCCGAAGAGTATGCCCACTATCTCGCCTCATCTCTAAGGGAGAATGGGAACAGCGTCAACCAGATGTCATCTGCACTTATATTTAGGATGACAAAGGTATTACAGATTTCGATGAAGCTTTTTAGGTGAGCATGAGGGTCTTCATCGGGTGATCCCCCAAACTGACCTGCTGTTTGTAGCGTTTGAAACATGACTGGCTTCATTTCAAATCTTTAACCTTGAGACTCGAGTCACATAATTCCAGGTGAAAAATTATACAAGATGGGCGACGCATAATCCCTGATCGAACGATTTCGATCATGTGCCAATAAGATGGGATGAGTTTGTTGATCAATCTACAGCTGAGCTTGAAGCTACGCTTGGGCTAACGCATGGTTCTTTGCTTCTTATCGTCTGTCGTCAGCCCCATTGTTAGCTCTCAAAGGCTGATTGGCGTTGTTTGCTTGATTTTCCATTTTTTTCTCTCTGTAAAGTTGTCGCCGCCTTTGGAATGTCTTACTTCTTTTCCGAAAGGTTCTCTCGATTTCAGGGTCAGAAATGAACGTAGGCTGTTCTTTGTTCATAAAGTGTCAGATACGTCTTCGGCTAAAAGCTCTGTACGGCCCAAGATTGAGACTTTCTGCATAAATCAAGAAATAATATCAAAACCTAAATTAATTCAACTCCCCAGCAACGGCGCCAAAAACTTGTTCGTTTAATTTTCTATTCAAATTAAATTGAGTTTCTTAGCCATTTGCACAAGAATAGATTTATCATTTCCGTACAATGATGCATCGTGAATTACTCTAAGTGATCATGATTGACCAAGTTTTCCTATAAAAACCCAAGTATAAGCATTTATAGGTTTCCTGGTGAGTCCAAGGTCGAATGCAGGGAATTGTAATAACTAGGAGTTGAGAGTAGATGCTTGACTATGCGGTGAACTATACATGTAACATGTGCATTTGCTGTTTGTATGTGTCTAAAACTATCAATAAAGAATGAAAAGAATTTCCTATACTAACAATGAGGTGGACGCGGCGATGGTTAGTCATATGTCATTTAGTGTCAAATAACATGCGTTGAGAATGAATGGAACCATGCGATAGAAGTAGAGTTAATGTAAGAGCTAGTTGTTACCTAAGCTTTCTAAGTACAATTACATACCTACAAACTGCGTTCGTGAATCTGCCACATTAATCTTATCTCTAAGACGCATGGTAAGTTCGAATTGGCAAAAGATGAACTACATCTCTGCAATTCATCTAGTCTTAATAAATGCTAAAGATTAACTGTCCACTCTCTCAAGCTTGACAATCATGCTTACTACTTTTGTTTGTGTCGGACAAAGTTATGCAAGCTAAAGATATGCATTAATCAAGATGTAATATACTCAGAATTGCTCAAGAAAAACTAACTTTTAACATCTAATTCATTTAGCATTCAAACATGGTGTAAGGTGTTTAATACGGAAATAGATGGAAGATAATAGTCAATTGAACTTATATTAAGAAAATAAATCATTCTCACGAATGTCATTAACAAAATATAAGCAATAAGGAGGGAAATGGAAAATAAACAGAAATGGAAGACGTCAAGCAGCCACTGGCAATTTCTTGCTTCATGGAGGCTTGGGATGGTTGTCATCTAATACATAGATTCCATAGGTTGAAGATTCTCACTCACTGGGAGACGACTCTGAAGGTGCTCAGAATCCTTCTCTCACAAGAGCTCGAAATGGAGGCTGGTCTCTCCTCCCTCCTTGGAGAAGCTTTTGGGCTATTTATAGGCGTCAAAAAGTTGATGTCATGATGACCTGACACCTTTGCATTAAATTTCAGCCACGTTGCATAGACTTTTTAGATTGTCAGCCTATTTGTCCTACCATGATCTAATTGGGTGTTGTCCTTTTTCATAATGACATGACAGCTGTTTGAGCATGCGTCTGTTTCTTTCTCGACTCATGGTCTCAACGCATAGGCTCGACGCATGGGTTTCCACTTATTCTCGCAGCAGCTTCGTCTCTTCGTACTTGGTTGTTTGCGCTTCTTTTCTTCTTAATCCTGCGTTAAGAACAGAAAAGTTCATCGTCTTTCAGGTATTTTCTTTTGTAAATAGTGTCAATGCATGGTGATACATTTTTCATCATTCAACTACCAAAATCATGCGTTTTAGCTCCAAAGTTACTCTAATTAAATTAAATACTAACTATAATAACTTGTATTTCTACAAGTTATCAGTAAACCTTTTAATGACAAAAAGAGATTGGGCTATGTGGATAAAAATTCATCATCTAGTTCTAAAACTACTTTTGTTAAAGCCACCCCTTGTATGTCTCAAGATCCTTTGGCTATGGATCTAATTTTGTTAAGGTTAAATTTGCACCAAAGCATGAAAAAGTCAGACATATCCATGAAAATTCAAAATTTGTGCCTAAACATGTTCATGAAAAATCAAAATGTATGCATAGTGCTAAATGTGTGCTTCATGGTAACACTAGAGATTTGCATATGAAATCAAAATTTGTACCTACTTGTCATTATTGTGGAATTAAAGGTCATATTAGACCAAATTGTTTCATATTGAAAAATGCCCCTGCGAAGAATTTCATGAATAGAAATAAGGTGCAAAATCAATTAATTAAAAATAAATTCTTGCCTAATGTTGTATGTTATTCTTGTGGCAAAATTGGTCATAAAATTGATACTTGTTATTCGCGAAGAATAAATTATAGTAATTTTGGAACTAATTTGAAATGAATTCCAAAATCCTTGCTAACTAACAATGAAGGACCCAAGAAACGGGTACCAAAATCCTTTGGTTGAGCTTTTTGTAAGTGTGATTCAAGAAGCAATTGCTGCTTAGACTTCAAATGAGGAATTAATTCAAATTGGCAACTACTAAAAAGCTTGCTTGAATCCAACAAAGGAAATAGTTTATTTTGGTAACTTTCATTTTTAAACTTTTGAGATAAGCATTTCTATTGATATATTTTATGAAAATTACATCTCTCAAATGATTGACAAGTTTGAATTTGATTTCTTGCATTATCATTTGATATAATGCCATGAAAAATGATTAAATATCCATCTATTTGATATTTGTCTTTCTGGCTTATTACTTGGCTTTTTGGCCATTTAGATGCTTGTTCTATCTTTGTATTTTTCTTGGAAAGTATTTAAAAAAAAGGATATTGAGTCTTGCAAAAGATTGTTATTTTTTTTATGATTAAAATATGTTGTGTATCCTTTGGATGAAATTGAAAAGAATTTTTATTAAATGCCTTTTGAGCATGAATTATGCATATTTTATATGCACTATGTTGCTAAATGAAAATTATTTGGAGTATCTTGTTTGTCCTATGTTGAAATGTACGTACTTAGAAATGTTGCTTGGAAGAGTTGTTGAATTCTTTTCAATAGGGGGAGTATTTATAGAATTTAGTTTCTTGATCCTAGTAGCATTTTCTTCAAAATTAGTATAAATTTATTTGGTATGCTACCATACTTATATTTGATTGATAATGTTTTCTTTAGATGACATTGAATTTGCTAATGTTGATTTGTTATTATTTAGTATCGTTATTTATTTTTCAACAATTGATGCATTTTATAATATTGCATATTTTGGTATATCAATTGTTTGATTTACACTTGATTGATTTTATCTCCTTTTGGCATATACTGATATTTTTTTTATTAGAAGGAGAATTCATATTTTTAGGGGGAGCTTTTCACTTAATTTATATATGGATTTCATGTTAAAATGAAATTGATTCCTACATATTGGTTTATTGTAGTGTGTCCCTCTTATGTATATAATTTATCCTCTTTGGGGGAGTTATACATATTGTTCATATTGTTTACCATTTTAGGGGGAGTAATTATCTTTGAAATAATTTTTAATTTAAAATTTTAATTGATATTTCTACCCTCAAGTTAATATGTGTTAAATATCTTTCTGTCCCTTATTAAGAGGGAGTATTCCATTGATTTTAAAAGGGGGAGAAATCTGTGAAATTGGTTTTCATCTTGAGCTTGGTTGATACTATGTGATGCCTCTTAAATTTACAATGTTGTTTGTTTGCAAAATTATGTGTTCATGTTTTTAAAGAAAACTTTCTTCTCATTACTTATTTTTCTTAATTGCTCTTTTTTATTGATTCCAAAAGGGGGAGAGGTAATAAGAAAAATGAAAGCATGTTAGTATTGAATATTTTTGTTGCTATTGAATATCTTTGTTGCTATTGAATTGTGAATTGTTGTTATTGAAATATATCATTTGTTTACAAGTGAATTAAAATTATGTATGTGTGTTGATTGCGATTTAAGTTCATATTTTATATCGCACAACACTTTGGGTTATTTTTCTTGAGTTGTTTGTCATCATAAAAAAGGGGGAGATTGTTGGCTTTTTGGCCCTTAATCTCGAATTAATTAATTTTAATCGATTGATTAATTAGTGTTTTGATGATAACAAATCTGATTTTATTTATTAACTATTTGAGTGTTTGAAGTGTCTATTATGTGGAATTTGGAACAACAATTCCAATGCAATTTGAATCACTCAAATCAGAGTTCAAACGAAGAAGATATGGCCGAAACAAGCTTAACGAAAAAATCCGAGCTGATGAAAGGTGCCACTTGGAGCAGTGGAGAAGTGACAATTGGTGGGTTTTTTATTTTTGGATTGAGGTTAAAAAGAAAACGAATTTAAAAAAGAAGAATTTAATATTATTATATATGTTTGTGTCTAACGGCTAGTTGCTTTTTAAAAATATTAATTTAATATTATTATATGTTTGTGTCTAACGACTAGTTGAGTTTAAATCTTCACAATCAATTTTCTTTTACAAAGATCTAATGATCCAAATTAATTTGGTTTCACTCACTTTCATTTCTTTTTAAACACTTCATCTTCTCCAAAATTTTACAACTCTTATTATTTTCAATCCTCCATAATCCACCAAGCTACCATTGTTGCTCTCTCTCCAAGCTTTCAAATTTCTTTCTTTTTCATCTTATTCTAGAGATATACTTTTATTGTATTGTGAGGATTGAATATTGTGAGTTCAAATTTGTACATCTACTCTTTTTAGAAAGTTTTAGTGTGTAGCTGTTCGAAGAGTTGTAACGGTTGGATCGTAACCCGTGGAAAGGATCGGGTTTGCTTTTGAACTTGAAAAAAGGAGCAAGGTAGCTGTTCGAGTCTCATCTGTGGAAAGAGTCAAAGGAGATTTTTAATCGAAATCCTAAGAGGCGCTTGGGAAAGTGGATGTAGGTTGAGTTTGACCGAACCACTATAAAAATCACGGTGTCTTCTTCTCTAACTATTTCGCAATTAATTTTGTATTTAATTTTTAGTGGCATGTTATATATTACTATTCTTTTTGGTTGAGATTGTTGATTGAATTTTGTGTTTCATATATTTTTATCAATCTTGATATTTAGCATCACTGGTTTTTATTAATTTAATTAGTTTAACTTGAGCATATTTAGTAATAAGTTCAATTAAACTCTATTCATTCTCCTTTAGGGTTGCATATCGGTCTAACATTTAGCAATTTTAGAAAAATCTTTAATAAATCTCTTGTAAAACCCTGCATGCCCTAGGAAGCTTCTTACTCCCTTCACATTGTTGGCAGGTGGCAATTGTTTAATGGCAGCTATTTTAGCCCTATCCACCTCCAATCCCCTTTGTGAGACTTTGTGCTCTAGGACAATGCCTTATTGAAGTGACACTTCTCCCAATTTAAAACAATGTTCGCATCTTGGCACCTCTGCAAAACACGAGTAAGATTAGCAAGACAAGAATCAAATGAAGACCCAAATACAAAAAAACCATCCATGAAAACCTCCATTATGACTCAATGAGCCCTTGAAAAATAGACATCATACAACGTTGAAAAGTAGTAGGTATTACATAAACCAAAAGACATTCTCCTAAAAGCAAATGTCCCATAAGGACACGTAAATGTGGTCATTTCTTGATCCTCAGGAGTAATGATAATTTGATTATGTAACACCCTACTTCTTGAACCTATGGGTTTAAGAGCTTATAAAGAAAAGAAGTAAAACAAAAGAGGTGGTATTGGATCACAAGTTTGTGGAGTTGGCCGAGAAATGTTGCCAGGATAGGAATAAGCATGCGTTGAACTTAAAGGAAAGAAAAGCTTGTGCTTAAGATTGAGTTGGACGCATATTTAGTGAGAGACCATGTTGGACGCATGGTCAAGACTAAGGAAACGCATGATAAAGGTAACCATGGTGGAAAAGAAAATAGGTAAGTGTTGAAGTATTGTAAAGAAACCCGAGAGCTCGGGGGAAAGAGGTGAATGCATAGGAAGTAACCCGAGAGCTCAAAGGGAAAGAAGTGAAACGCATAGGAGGAAATTAAGGAAGGAGATGTAAGCTTGGCTTAAGTAGGACGTATGAGTAAAAGGACTAAAGCTGAGTAGTGATGCGTTGGAAGGAAATCTAAGTCTCGGAAAGAAGGATAAAACGCATAAGGTGAAATCGAGGAAAGATACTATTATAATGTAAGGTAAACGCCTGACTTCCGTTAAGGAAGATTTTGTTGAAGAACTTGGATAATCTAGAGGGTTGAGAAGTAAGCCTAAAGGAAGGAAGCTGAAGATGGACGTATGCTAGGTTTATCGATTGAGAAAATGGTTAAGCATAAGGAAGAGGTGGGAAGCATAACCTTCGATTACAACTCAAGAACGCATAGAGGGACAATCAAGGAATCTTTAAGGATGGAAGAAAGGTCATGGGCGCATAATAAAGTAGAGATAAATGCATGAAGTACAAACGCATGAAGGAAAATCTTGAGATGATTTTGGTTAGCAGAATAACAAGCATAGTCAGATGTTTATCACTCAAAAGAAGGATATGGACATAAGGAAAGAAGTGGTAAACGCATGGTAGTATGCGGTTAAGGCACAGACGCGTGGTAATGTGCGAGGGAGAAACATGGTCAAAGGTAGGAAGGCTGGGAGGAAGAAAGAGAATAAAGAAGCTAAACCTTAAAAGGAGAAATAGATAGACGCATAAGGGCACTAAGTTGTATGCATAGTTTGTATCTCAGAACAAGTTAAACGCATAAGATAAGTTTATAAAGGTTACGTGGTTTCATTTAGACTTAACACTTTATAAGAAGTAGGTGTCCGGTTGCATGTCGGATATGTCATGCCGGGTGACAAGTGGCAAACAAGTGGCAAAAAGAGAAGAGAAGTTGGATTCATCCCAAAACTATAAATAGGATCTCGAGGGAAAAGTAGTGGGGGATGATCATAAAGTCTGAGTTCTTGAGAGAAAGTAAAGAGAAGGCAGAAAAAGGTAAATCCTTGCATTCGTAGTAAAGTCTGTAGCCAAGAGATGAGGTGTTCTTAACAACCTAGCTACCTTGCGTTCAACAAGTAGCTTTGCGTTCAAGATAAACTTTATGTTCAAGGTACACCTTGTGTTCAAGGTGCAGGGTTGTGTTCAACCAGGCTGACAGTAGGAAACATCAGTTGTCTTGCATTTCAGACTTCATAACTCTGCGTCCAAGCAGCTCGGGAAAGAGCATTGGAAGGAAGAAAAGGGAACTTCCCTTGAACAAGTATTATATGAGTGACACCTTTCTTTCTTCAAAAACGATTTTATTGAAAATGTTTAGTTGGGATTTCTAATTAAATGTGGCACTGTGATGAATTGTTTTTGAAAAGCATGATATTGATTTTATTGTTCACAAGGCATGTTATATGTTGCCTGTAAGATGTCGAAAAGCATGTTTGTGAAATGTTATTGATTGGAGATCTGTCTGATTTTCTATGAAAGATTTTCATATGAACTATTTATATAAATTACTGGTTTCTAAATGTTTTAGAGTAGTTTGCCATTGAGATTTAGTTTGGAAGCATGTTGTTGTGTCACTTGAGGTTTAAGGAAATATGCTTTACTTGATAATGAAAAGTAATGAAGAGAGTTTGCAAAATATGTTCACAACTTATTTTCCATAAATATTTTTGAATAAGCATGAGTTTTCCAGCCTGGGATTATTATGTGATTTACAATGGACATTGTTCTAAAAGCATGCTAGTTGTCATTTAAGTTCTATGAAGAGCGTGTTGTTTTATGATTTCAGCTTTATGGAAGCATGATACTTGATAGTTGGTTTGAGAAGTTTAAGATATCATAAACTCGTGATTATTATCATGTTATTTCCAAAAGCATGTTATTTTCTAAAATGTGTTTTAGAATGGTCACCAATGTCGAAGGACACTGAGACGGCATATGAGCAACCTGAATATTATTATGGAACTTAACATTGAGGGGCGTTAAGAATGTGTTTGAGTATCCACTGGGACCTTAGTACTGAAAGACATGAGAAGGTACATGGGCAGCTTAAAATTATACATTCCTATTTGCACAAAGTGAGATTACTCCACATCAGCTAAGGTTATTTGACGTTTGGTGTGTTGAGATTACTCTACCCTAACTAAGGTTGTTTTCGATGTTGAGCAGTGTTGTTTTCAACATTGAGTAGTGTTGAGCTTCGCTTCACCTCAACTAAGGTTATCTTAAAAAATAAAGATGTTCTATGAGATTTTATGTTGAACTATTCTGATGTTTTAATGTCTGCTTATACAAGCAAAACTTATGTTTCATGAAAACTTAAGGTTTCCTAGCATTGAGTTTGATATTGTGTTAAAGATCATGTTTTAGTAACTATGTCATTCACTAGACAACTTAGATCACGTTTTCCCTAAATTTTCTATTTTCTAGGTGGCAAGCGAGTTCGCGATGCTTAGCCTACACATGCCTCGTTTGATCCAACTACGTATAAGTTGTAAACCTTGTACCAATATGTATTAAGATTTGAACGTTGTACAAGAGTGAGACTTTGAGAGTGGAAACTAGTAGTCTTGTGAATGTACAGTGTTGATATATGGCTTGTATTATGTTAATTGTGTATGGATTGTTCAGAAGTTGAGAATATTGTTAAATGTGAGTTATAAACTATTTATTAGGTGTTTAAGTTTATCAACCAAGGGGAGTACATACACGGTGACAGTAGATGTCATAAAAGGGTCAATGTCTACTGTCCTCACATCGTTTCTTAGGTTAAGAAGGTAACTTGGAAAGGTTGTGACACTTGCCACTGTTGCTACGCCATCATAGTATTAGGAGTGAGATTTGGTATTATAAATTTCTTGTGATGATTTCTCTTTGGGAATTAAATGACGCCCGAAGAAGAAATTACTTCCATCACCACCTAATATATTTCTAGTGATGTAGTTGTTTCAAGGGTAGGATATATAAAAAAATTGCATAAAGATAGCAAAGAAAGAATTGAAAAGAATAATCAGAAGCTAGTCAATAGCAAGAACCAAAGAAGAAAGAAAATAATTTTTAAACCCAATGATTGGGTTTGGGTTCATTTGTGAAAGGAAAGGTTTCTAGATAAAAGCAAATCTAAACTTCAACCAAAAGGAGATGGTCCTTTTCAAGTGATTGAGCGGATCAATGACAATGCATACAAGCTAGATCTTCGACGTGAATACAACATAGTTCTACTTTTAATGTGGCTGATTTGGCTCCTTTTGATATAGGGAATGAAGACCTTAATTTGAGGACAAATCCTTTTAAAGAAAGGGGAGATTATGTGAATTTAACCATTGAACCATTGAATGTACCCGATGGAGCAATTAAGAAGGAAGGCAAAGAAGATTCAAGAGGCATTCACACTACATCTTCCAAAACTAACAAATTCATGAGAAGCAACAAATAATTTTGAGCAAAAATTTATATATAATGTTAGTTCAATGAGTCAAGAAGAGAATGACATGAAGATGACACAGAAAAAGTCTTATAGTTTGGAAGATGGCACGGTGGACAAAAAAAGTGTGCAGATTTTGTGAAGAAAATGTTGTCAAGTGTGCACTGCATGGGAATGATGTCAAACCTTGTCAAATGTGCAAATCAGTGTTGTCGCCTCCGGTAGGATTTATTTAAGACAATTGAAGACTTTTTACATTTTTAGTTTTGCATTTTGACTTATCAATTAGTATGCAACTAAGTTTTAAGTTCCTAGGTAGAAATTTCTACAATTTGCATTTAATAGTGTTGAATGACTTTTGAGTTCTTGGTCATATCCACAACCTTTTGGCTTTTAAAAAGGCTTGTAATCCTCTTCAAAACTCAAATTATTGATATTGAAAATCTTGTGCTTAATCAACCCCTTTGGTGTTGCCTTTTTTTTTTAAATCTTGCTTTAGATTTAATGTTTAAATCAATTCATTGGATTAGTTTTGATTAAGCTAATTCTAGATTGAGTTGTCTTAGGATCTAAGAGTGACCATCATAGATTCTAAGTTCAATTTAAGTTAGCTTTCTTTGTGAGTGTTTGCAAGGATTCTAGAACGGTCTCTAGCTTTGCATCCAACGAACATCGCGGGTGCTTATTAGAAAGAAGTTGGAAATCTTCCTTTTGATGCTTATAAATAGCCAAAGTTCATATAGAAAAATGTTGTTGTTCTTCTCCTCCTTTATTGTGCAACCTCTCACTTGTTCACCATCATCCTTCCCTATTCGCCGTCTTTAAGCTTTATCCAAAAAATTCTAAGTGAGAGTTTAGTTTTTCTTATGATAGAGGAAACTCCAGCCATATACACAACTAGCATTAGTGAAGCAGTCATCCACAAAACCAAAGGAACCAAGAGATTATGAGTGGCGGCTTAACATGTAAACCTTACTTTCATTTGTAAGTGTTAAACATAAGTACGTAGTACCGAAGTGGACTAAGTTGTTTTTCTCTTGTAGATCGAAGGAAGAAAGGGAGAAAGCCGGAAGTAATTTGTGGTAAGTTGCATATTTAAGTCATTAAGAGGGAATCGAGCTAAAATTTATTTTGATTATTAAGTGGGGCGTAAAAGCGGATTATTTATTTATTTAGTTAGTTAGTTAGTTAGTTAGTTAGTTATTTATATTGAAGAGAAAGAAAGAAAGAAAAAGAAAGGAAAGAAAAGAAAAGAAATTATAAAAAAAAAAAGAAAAAAAGAAAAGAAAAGTGAGAGTGGAAAGAGTCGGTGGTTTAAATGTGAAGTGGATGAGTTTACTGACATATTTTTCTTCCATTTCCAAGCTCAAATCGATTCTACTGTTCAGCTGGGCGTCGAGGGGTGGTAGAAGAAGAGATCTAGGGCAAATTTGTGTAGGGTTTTGGCCGATTTAATGGTAAAATTGAAGCTAAAATAGAAGCTTCATTTGCTGTCGTGCAGTCTGAACAAGGTTTGGTGTTTGGTGAATATCGAGTGGAAAGTTAGAGTTTGAAGTTGAAATTTTGAGGTTAGTAAGTTAACTCAATTTCTAACAACTCTTGTGAAGGATGGTTGAGCTGAATATAAAGAGAAACATGTTAAATTTTAGGTGGAGAAACATGTTAAATTTTAGGTGGAAACGATTGGTACGAATTTCTCGACTGATCTGGAGCAAAGAAAAGTAAATTGGGAATATCTATCGAACGAAGAAGAGTTAAGCTTTTAAATTTTGAAGTAAGCTAGAAAACATACTTCTCTACAAGTTTGTAGAAGGGAAGAAGTTATAATTCGGGCTTGAATTATGATTTTTAACAGGTAGAAGTTCAGGAGGTAATGAGATTAACAGCAAAAAGAAGCAGGTCTCGCTAGAAAGGTTAAGCGTGAAGAAGCAAGAGCGAGACTAGTCTCGCTAGTCTCGCTGGTCAAAATTGTCTCACAAATCTCGCTGGGTTGTGGCTTTCGCTGCTCTCGTTAGTCTCGCTCCTCCACAGTCTCGCTGATACTGCTAGTTTTTGGCTTGTTTTGCTAATTTAGTCTCGCTAATAGCTTGAATCTTGATCATTAATGAACTTGTAAATGAATTATAGCCTTGGTTGAGCATTTCTTCATGGAATATAGTCTTAGTGATGATTTTCTTTAGGTAGTTTGGTCTCGGAGATGAATACTAGGCATATCTAAAACTTGTTTCTTATGTAAAATGAATGTTAAGAAAATCTAACAAAGGGAAACGTATTATTTCAGACCGAGAGGAGCTAGGGAAGGTGTATAATCCGCTCAAAACCTAGGATAAGTTGTGAGTGACACTCGATTCCAAAAGAGTTTATTTCAAGCATAGTTTCTTGTTTGAATATATGTTTGAAACTTGATTATATGGTACATTTCCATGAGCTTTACGTGTATGTCATGTATTATATAATGAGAAATATCTGAGGTATACTGGTTGTACAATGTTTTGAGAAAAACATGCGTTTTATGATTATTAAGATTAATGGAAGTATTTAAGCATGTGAATAGTGCTATGATGTAGAAAATGTTTCAAATTCATGAACTTTACATTATGTTATGATTTTATTTAAATGACTCCCAATGCTGAAGGACTTGGAGAAGGCATATAGATAAATTATGTATGGAAATGGCCCCATGCTGAAGGACTCGGAGAAGGCATGAGAGTGGCCGGGAATTTGTTAAGGTGCTCTGTACTGAAGGACTCGGAGAAGGTCCTCGGGTGACCCTGGTTATGAAATATGTGTATAGACGCTGATATGTTGAGATTACTCTACACAGCTAAGAATTTTCGACGTTGGGTGTGTTGAGAATACTTCGCCCCAACTAAGTTTAATTCAATATTGAGTAGCGTTGAGCCTCGCTCCGCCTGAACTAAGGAACAGTTTTTAAGTAAACTAGTTTATGTGTATTTTTTCCACAGATGATTATGTATGTTTAAGCTATGGCTTTATGCACATTATTGTTGGTTATGGCTAGAATCTATGTTTTGCATACATTGTTTAAGGAAAACTTTAAACTAGTCACTCACTGGGCAATTTAGCTCATGTTTTCCTTGTTTCTCTATTTTCTAGGTAGCGAACGTGTCCAGGGTGCTTAGTGTCACAATCTAACTTGGAGATAGTAGATTGTGACCCCACGTGTGCAGACAGTGCAACGGCGACACAAGAGTATCGACACATCTAGCAATGACAGAGGGCCAAAAGAAGTGTCGTGATGCGACCAAGGAGGACGATGCATCACCCAACACACCAAGATAAGTGGATAAGCGTGTCAAGCTGAACAACAAGTAAGAAGATAAGCATCAATGTCATCAGCAAGTGTTAATGGCAAAGCTCAATAGGGGCCACGTGGGGCCCCAAGCCATGACCTCAAAAGTAGGGACATCGTGGTGAGTTTGGACGAACGGCTCTAGAGTTAGATCCATATCGACAGAGAACGAAAGCATGTCAGATTTCGTGTCAATCGAAAGTCAGACGGGCTCTTTACATGGGTGAGTGACCCCTCGCCACGTTGCATATGCATGGGTGTCAAAGAAGGAAATGTTCAGAATGTACTATAAGGGGGAAAGCATGGTATTGGCTCTCCACCACCCTTGGGCCTTAGGGCCTAAGTGAGCTACCACATGGCACACTAGTGTGTCATGGCGTGGGCGATTGTCTGGGAAGAGCTTCTCGGGCATCTTCCTGTGAGGAGGAGTAACTCAATAATAGTGTCGGGCGGGTGTGCCGACATTGTGCCTCCTCTGGTGGACTAGAGGTTGCTATATATGGCCGGGTTCCAGTACGGTATTCTCGTACGACATGGTATGGTCGCAAGTGTTGCCATATGGAGATAATGTCCGAGTTGATGGATGTCCTGCTGGTCCTGATATATATACGAGTGACCCAAGGGTCGATCCTCGATAAGCGTGCATGTATGTGAAAGAAGAACTTGTAATGTGTGAAAGGGCGATGTGCAATGCCAAGAGTAAATCTGGGTATAAGCGTTGAGTTGGGAACGTTCTTTGAGACAAGACAAAGCCATTGATGGGCTAAAGGATGCCCACATGTGTGATAAGTCGAACAGGCGTTCGAGACAAGTCGTGAAGCCAGAGGAGCAGAAGTTCAGGTGAGGAAGTTGGAATTCACCCAAGGTCCGACAAAGCATAAAGGTTTGAGAAAAGAATATACTGGCTATAAGTTAGCCTTTAGGCTGGTCATGTGTGAAAGAATGTCATGGCGCCGCATGGTTGGAGAAGCACGACCGTGACACTTAGCCAACACAAGATTCTCGCCTAGGCCCATCTTCAGTATCTAGTATTTTGAAACTTGTAAATATTTGAACTTGTTCAAGTGTTGTACATATAGAGAGGGTTAAGGAAGTTATTTAGAAACAATTGTAATAGTATATCGTTTTGAGGAAGCATGGCTGTTGTGAAAACTTAACCCTGGTTTTATTTATGTTGTTAAAATATTGTGTAACTGTTTATCATATAATGGTTAAGGTTTAGGGTTGGCAATGGATGTCGTGAGAGGGTCGGTGTCTGCTGCCGTCACACGATCCTAGGTTAGGAGGGTACCTAGTAAGAGGTGTAACATAACACCTCTGTTCTTTCCATATTGTTCATCATTCTTCATATCGATTTGTATCAAATTATTGATATTGTGACACTTATAACTTTCAATACAAATTATGTTTGCTATCACTTATTGCCTATCCATGCTTTATTTACCTTCTAGAATGAGTTGCTAAATATTTAATAGGTTGGGAGGAGTGAATTAGCATTCACACAAGTTTTATATGAGTTGAAGTTCATAGTGTTTCATGTATGCTTAATCTAATGCTTGAATTCGTCTAATCAATGCGTTTAAGTAGTAATAGCTAATTATCGAGAGAATAAGTGGTTGTTGAATCCATTAAACAAGGAAAGAAATGACTTTAGAGATAAAGTCAACATTTAATTAAAATTTACTTCAGCATGTGTCTTAGATATGAGATATATGTGACTTAAAGCATGAGAGGTGAACACTTCATTTTTACGAGTTGAAACCATGAATGGATATTTATGCATAACTTAAGTGAATGTTAATAAATCTTTTCAATCCTACTTCATAAACTGAGTTTTCCTTCATCTCACCCATAGTGTTTTCATTAGTGCTAAATCATATCCATCAACGCATATCATTTCACATTCCACTCGGCGCATCCTTTTACCCACATTCAACGCATCGTACATCACCACCATCCTTTCTTTCCACTTTCACCCTTTCTTTAGTTATTTTGTTTATAATTACTTTCTTTCACCAAAACTATCATTTCATATTGATTAACATTCCTCTGTAAAAATCCTTATGACCTATTCTAATTAATTCATAAATCCCTGAGTTCGACCCTAGTACTTATTAGGAAACTCCAAAATAACTTTATACTTTGATTTAGTTTGAGAAATTTGTAATCGTCGAGATAATTTCTTAGACAAATTTGTACATATATGATTAGGCAACACATTGCAATCAAGATTATGGCGTTGGGTATTGCATTTTGATAACTGGCTAGCTAGGCCCCCAAATGTCGATTTTGAGGTTTGTTGGGCATTTATTTATAGGTTTATGAAATTCTTATGAATGTTTATGGGTTTTGTGATTTCTTCTTGTTTTTTATTCCTTATTTTAATTTGTATGCAATTTATGTTCGATTAATGTGACATATTAGTCATCTCAAACATAGATTTTATGTGCACGCTATGTACGTTGGGATTTGTAATGAAAATATGCCTAATTTGAGTAGTGAATAGGTTGAGTTATAGTTATGGCCTGACTTCTAGCATTACTAGGGTCATCAGTAAAGAAAGATAATGAAACCTAAGGAAAAGCGTTACGTTAGACAAGATAGTTTAATCTAATGTCCTAATCAATCTAAGACCTTGATATGAGTAACTAAGTAGTTAGGCTCTGTGTAATACCTACTTAGTTAATTTAGGAAGTGACATCCGAGTTAATTTCTCTTTGGCTAGCATTAATGGCTTGTCGATTAGGCTTGATAACTAGATAACTCATTAACATGTTTCATATGGTAAATCAATGAATAAATCCATAGATAGTTCAACAATCTCTTAATCTGCGAAAAATAATCTCGTGTTATCGTTCTCTCTCTCAATCTATCTTACTTTTCTACAATTTAAATTCCTGCCTTTTAATTCATCTCGCTAAAACCCAAAACCAAACTTCTGCCGCTTTTACTGCTTTCCAAAGATAAATTTATCTTAGAGAGATACTATCTTAGGCTTACTATAGTTCTACCTGATTTTGCTACTAAGATTATCTAGTAGTTGAAGTTATTGATCGATATTCTAAATGTTATTTGGTTGATTTAACGTGAATAGATTAGAGATAAAATTTAACTTTTTAAAAATTATTTTTCCTTTTATTTAATGTGGCTTAGAGATTAGAGAACAAAATGTTATTTTTTTAAAAAAAATATTTTATTTAATGTGACTTAGAGATTAGAGATAGAATGTGATTTTTTTTATTTTTCTTTTATTTAACGTGAATTATAGATTAGAGGATAAAATGTGATTTTAAATTCTTTATCATTTTATTTAAGCGAATTAAAGATTAGAGAATAAAATGTGATTTTTTCAAACAAAAATTTCCTTTTCTTAACGTGAATGCCAAAAAAGAAAAAAAAAAAAAATAGGGGATCTTTTTACTTAATTGTTTAAATGAGAAATTCTCTAAAATGTCCATATGACCATCAATTAAAAGGAGCAAAAGGGAAGTCAAATGTTTCTCCCTTTTCCCGATATCTGAAAACATGTTAATTTAAAATTTGTGTTTAGTTGTGAATTTGAAAATGCAAGAAAAAATTAATTTGTGTTTGGTAAAATTCATTATTCTAGATAGTAAAAAAAAAAAAATTAATATAGCCTTTTGTTATTATAGTGAGTTTTTTTATTGTCAACCAGGGAAATAAAGATATCAGAGAGAGATTACATGATGAAGAAAAGTTTTCTGATTTGTTGAAAAATAGGTGATAAATGTATAAGTGGATAAAGAAATTCTCTTTGACAAGAGAAAACAATATAAATAATTTTCATCAAGATAAAGTAAAAAAATTCCTTTATTGAAAGGAATTGGAGGATTAATGTTGATAAGATGTTGCACTGGTTAAATTTATGGTATATTCATCTTCTTCTAAATATTTTACAATTAAAAATTCTTTACTAAAAATTGATAAGAGATACAATTCGTAGATAGAAGTACGCCTTTTGACTTTGAGGAAAAATTGTAGCATTTACTTTGTAATTCGTGTTGTCCGACAAAAATGCATTTTTTAAAGAGTGTATTCCGTATTCATAATTTCTGAAAATAAAATTAAAAAATAAAGAAAACGACAATTTATTGCTTTTGAAAATAGACTGTTTCAAAGGTTGTTTTTGAAATCATTATTGAGAATAAAGTATAACAATTTAATAATTTTCCTTGTATTTTTTGTTTTCCAAAATATAGGGTGTGTTTGGGGTGAGGATTGAGATGAGATGAGTTGAGATATGAACTTAACTTATTGTTTGGAAGGCCAACTTCATATGTCACCGATATTGTATGCCACGTCCACCAACAGCGTACTCAACCCTTATCACCACCGATGCCTCATTGCTCAACTCCGACGATCACCTCCGATAACCAACTTCGTCGACCACATTTGGCAGCCAACTTTGGCGACCACCTCGAACAACTACTCTAGTGATCACCTCCTACAACCACTTCTGACAACCAAGTCTGATGACCATCTTCGACGGCCAACTTTCGATGGCCACCTCCAACGACCAAATATGGCAACCACCTTCGACAACCACCTTTGAGAGCCAACATCGGCAACCTTCGATTGTGGCCACTCCACCAATTTCGACAACCATTATTTTAAATTATGACTACTACAAATCTGGGTTATGTTGACACATGGGTTTTTTGTTTTGTTGATGCTCGTGACATAAAACCGTCAATAAAACCTTAATTTAAAGCTTAAAAATAATGCTTAAAAATAACTATTAATTTAAACATACATATAAAACGTCAATAAATGTTTATATTTAAGTTGACACACAAAATTGTCAATAAAAACATATTTGTTGACATAAAAGTATATAAGTTCCGTCAAAACGTTGAATTTTAGTTTTTTAATTAGCTAATAATATTTTATAGTCATTTTTTTATAGTAATTTATATAAAATCGCTTTTATCAGGTAAGAAATCAAACAAACTTGTATGTAAAAATATTTTTGAGAAAAATTGTCAAATGCATGGGTCTTTTAATTTTAAAAAGTTTTTATCAAAAGTGTTAAAATAAAAACAACTTAACTAGAAACGTCGGATGCATACATTTGTAAAATAATTGCTTAAATTAAAAAATAATTGAAATGCATGATCTAAAAATAAACCCTAAATTCCATTTTCCAAAACTCCAAACAATACATGTGTGCTTAAAAAACAATAAAATAAATTTATAGTTTATTATATATAGAATTATTGAATAAAAATTTTTCCAAACAAAAATAATTATCAAAATAGATTATTTATGTAAAAAAAAAAAAAACAGCACCCCAAACACCAAAACACATTTATATGATCTCCACATACATATTTACATATGAATTCAACTCAACCTGCCAAATAGCTGTAACGTCCTGACTCTTACATAACAAGGTCAGACCGATACGACATGCATACCTAAACTTTTCTATCATGAGATGAGTTTTGATAAAAAATTTTAAAAGTAAACATCAAAACTTCCATTAGTTAAGTAAAAATTTTACAAAAAGTCTCTTTTACAAAACACTAGGATCCATAAAACGTTAGCGTAGTGGAACAAAATGCATATATGACCAAAACGGCGAGTTTGATGGTTGGCCCTTTGAGTGACATCCCGTTATGCCTTTACGTTGCGCCCTCACCTACAAAGTTTATGGAATAGGATGAGTATATAATATATTCAGTAAGTAGTTTTCACCCAAGGTAGTGCCCAAATGCACAATTACATGCAATATGTAATGCAACACAACAATAATAACATTAAAATGCAACATAACAAAAACATACTATCATATGAGGGTTTATGGGTGAGAGATTTGGGTTGTCTTTCCAAACTTGTGTTACAAATGAGTCCTATGGGGTATTTATAACCATCCACCTCCTTATTGAACGGTGAGGATTGATTTGATCCAATGGCTAGGATCTTCCCTCTAGATTATTTTATATCTTTCTATACAAGTCTATACTTCTCTATACATTTCTAGATTTCTCCATACAATTCTAGCATTACCTAAAACTTTCTAGATTATGTTAATTCTTCCTAGACTCTTATAGAATTCTCTAGAAACATCTAGAGTATTCATATATCTTCTAAAACATTCTAGAGGTGTCCAAGATATTCACACACCTTCTTGAACTTTCTAGAGATATCTAAGGGATTCATGGATGTTTTAAAACTTTCTAGAGGTACCTAAGAATATTCATACATCTTATCTGGAACTTTCTAGAGATATCTAGAAGATTCATGGAAGTTCTAGAACTTTTTAGAACTTTCTAGAATCTTGCAGAATTTTCTAGAAGTTTCTAGATTTTTTGCATAATTTGATGGTATTGAGCATTATGGTATTCTTTGAGTCATCTCCTCTTGAACGTCTAAAATTGAGTTATGCTGAACCTTGTGAATAATTAAATTTAAAAATTCTCATGTAATTTCGGATGATATTTACAAACTTGGAATGCTACGTAGTCCCATAAAAACAAAAATAATCACGGACCAAAACGGAGAGGAAGTTAAAATTTGGGGCCTCGGAAGGGAAGATAGACCGGCTAAAAATGAAAAAGAAAGAGAGAAATTAGGAAAGAAAAGAGAAGAAATTAGGAAAAGAGAGAGAAAGGGACAAGCCCTAGCCACCATCTCCCAATCGTGAAGGCATTCTCTTTTCAACAACCCACACTCTCTCTGCGTTTTGCATAAGCCGAACAGCCTCCCACCGCAACCTTCTCATCCCGTCACCTGTTCAGCTTCTTCTCCGGCGGAAACTGCGGCGCAGTTGCGTCCAAAATCGAGAGCAGTGTCCTCCACGACCATTGACGTGTTTCTGACGGGCGTCTATCAGTTCTCGGTGTTCCAGCAGCTTCTTTTAGCGTTTTCATCCTTTTCGGTGAGTTACGACGATTACCCACTCTAATTTGGCATTTGAGTTATCCACTTCTTAACGACTCCATGTAGAATTAAGCGTCATTGGGTACAAGTCCGCGTTGGTGAGCTTTAGATATTAAAGGTCTGTTTAAACTCGTTTGGACTCTTCATAGGCACTATAAATTAGTTGATAGTTCTTGGAAACTCTTTAGTTGTAGTCTGGACTTGATCCATCCGAAGTGGTCGTATGAGGTATAAGGCTTCTTTGGATAAGATCACGCATTCTGCACGCTTTTCGAGACTCCAAATAAGGTTTCTAACCTTGGCACCATGTTCTTTTTTTATTCGTTTTCATGATATCAGGAGTCCTTCGATTAATATAGTAGTGCTTTAGAATGGTTAGGCAAGTAGAATTCCTCCGAGGCATAGGTTTAAGCGCTAGGTTTGGCGCCTCGCCTTTTCTCATTGAATAAGGCGTGCATTAAGCACACACCCTTGTGAAGCCCCAAGCCCTGGGCACTGGAGATTTTTTATTATTTTATAAAAATTGTAATAATTAGGATTTTTGCTTTATTAACTAAAAAGACTTTACTAAACCTAAATGCATCTTTTTATCAATCGAGAGAGGTAGTACAACAAACCAACATCTGCGATAATAATGAACTCATAAGATGGGCAATCAGGGAAGCAATTTCATTTGTGTTATCCACCAAGGAAATGATCAAGGAATTCTATGACCGTATTGTTGCACATCTTGAATAAAGTACCATAGGAAAGCTTCTAATAGAAGCTTTTGAAAATGAAAGCGTGTAGAACTCAGATCTATTGACTTTCTCTTCGATAAAGTCGTAAACTTTGGATCTTATGTTGCGTTTGCCAAAGGGTGATTGAGAGATAATTTGGGCCTAGTGTGCATCTAGTTCAGTCAACTTGCTTTCATATTCCCACTTCAGCTTGCTTTCTCTTGTAATATTTTTTTATATAGTGTGCCTAAGAAAATCGTGTTTTTTTTTTTTTGCTCCTTGCACTTAAGTCCTAGAAGACTATTGTGCATTATTATTCCTTGAACTTTAAAAAACACTGGTTGGGTATCTTTACTTGTGTGCTGATATGATGTGTGATTTATTCCTATTCCTATTATGACTTATGTTATCTTGATATTGTGATGTGCTATGATATCGTTGAGCATGCTTGGATGCCTGTTGTGTTGATTTTATAATGTTTAACATGCTGATGTGCTATTTAGTGGTTTTATGAATAGAAGCATGTTTGTTGTTGAGATGTTTGAAAAAATATATGTTTAATGTGCTATTTAGTGGTTTTATGAATATAAGCATGTTTGTTGTTGAGATGTTTGAAGAAATATATGTTTAATGTTGAGAGCATAATATTGTTTTATGTGGTTTTGGCATAAAACATGTTTTAAGTAAGCATCGAAACTTTGTTGATCCAAATTCAGTCATCTAATTCTCTCAGCTTCACATCATTTTTGAAGTTTAATAGAGCAGCTATGGAGCATCAGATTGCTGGGGTTCGCTGCCAGAGAATTGGCTGCAATGCCTCGTTCACTGAGGACGACAATCCTGAAGGTTCTTGTCAATACCATGACTCGGTAGGGTAACACACTCACACTCTTATTCTCCTATCAACTCCAACAAACTTAGAATTAAGGATCGATGTTCAGTTTCAAATATGTTCATAACGGAAATCAATGAAGATGAATTAGTTTAGTGTCTCTTCAAAAAAAAAAAAAAGAAAAAGTTTAGTTTGACAACAAGTGTGCTTCTTCCACAGCTTTTGGGAATTTAGTGTCATGACTAGTTTAACATACTTTATTGAATGATGCTTAGTCTCATTAACATCATTTCATTTGATATTAAGAAAATGTTATGGACTAAAAAATTTCCAAATGATATGGTTATATTTGGTTGATGATTGGGGAGTTTTTCCTCCATCTGCCTTTCAAAGAGAAAGGCTGCTTTCTTGGGCTAGTGGGGGTGTGCACGTCATTGTGGGATCATTGAGGGGGACTTAGAGGAGAGAAATAGAAGAGTGTTTCGTGGTGTGGCTCCCTAGTGAGGTTTGGTCTTTGATGAGGTTTCATGTTTCTCTTTGGGCTTCGGTTTTGAAGACTATTTGTAATTATTCTCAAAGCAATATTTTACTTAGTTGGAAACCTTTCTCTAGGGGTTTTGTGGGCTTGGTTTTTTATATGCCCTTGTATTCTTTCAGTTTTTTCTCAATGGAAATAGTTGTTTCTATAAAAAACGAAAAAATTCCTCAATTTTTGTATTTCATTGTCGCCATTGTATCAAGGGTCAAATGAAAATGTTCTGAAGTGTTTATTCTAGAATGACACAAATGTGACATTGTATTTCTATGCTCTCAATAAGTTGAAAATTGTACCACAAATGTACATTTTTTATTCCTTTTATTATTATTATTTTTTTAATATAGAATCCACAACTTTCATTGAGAAAAAATGAAAGAGTACCAGCATACAAAAAAACAAGCCCACCAAAACGACCTTTCTAAAGAGAGGGATTCCAACTAAGTAAGATGTTACTTAGAGAATAATTACAAAAAAGCTTTGATACCGAAGCCCAAAGCGATACATGCAACCTCACCAAGGACCAAACCCTATAGGGGTCCCTATTCCTACCTCTGAACACTCTATTGTTCCTCTACCCCCAAATATCCCATAACACAACACACACCCCAACAAACCACAAAAACCGACCTTTCTCTCTTAAAGGTGGATGGAGGAGGAACTCTCTGATCATCGCATGAATATTCCTTGGGCTTGCAAAGCAATTCCACGTAACCCTTGCATATTGACAATCCCAAAGGAGATGATCCGGATCTTTCTTTGCCTTTTGACAAAGAATACAGTGGAAAGGCACTATTAACAAGGCCATCTTCCTAGCAAGCTAGTTAAAGTGTTCACCCCACCATTGTTATTGAGGTGACCCTAGGTGCATGCTTAGGGGGAGAGGCGCTGTGACCTGAGGTCGTTGTGCTTGTTGTGTTGCCTAGGCGAGCCTCTTCCTTTCGGTGCCTTGTTGTACCTTCGTTGATGAAGGAGGGGAGCACCTCCTTAGCTATTTGTGATTTTTTTTTTTTAAATTTAATTTTTTAAAAAATTGATCTGACAACCCATGAAGTCAATTGCTTGACCTTTAGAATTCGGCTGCTTCCTTTAACTTCGCTTCAATTTCTTCTTCCTTTTAAACTCTTTGATTTTTTCTTCTTCTTCCCTAAACGACAACCCAACTCTCTTATCCTTCACAATTTTGCTTATTCTCTTTGAAACGCGTCACTTGCGAACAACTTCATTGCTCCATGTGGGTTTCGATTGACTGAAGTTCTGAGTTTTGTGTAAAGATATTTAATATTATATAATAATATTACATTTTTTTTTCTTGCTGATTTCTTTAACCTTAAGTGAATTTTTAAATAAAAAACTAGTCGGTTAGTGGGACCGAATTATGAATTCTTAAGCAATAAAATCTGTATCTGTATATTATTATTATTTTATTATATATTTCTACATTCATATTTAGTGGGTGGGTTGAGATATTTCTTTTGCTGTTTTCTAATAATTAATACTAAAAACCATCTTAATATTTGCATGTTAAATTATTAAATATTCAGTGGGGTGGAGTGAAATATTATCTTTCAATAAGTTTCATCTTATAATTTATATGTTATTATATAACATTTGGATTCTTTACAATTTATTATCATTAATGTTTGAGGCTTTTATATATGTTTATAAACTTATGTTCTACATATATTATTTATTTATTTATTGCGCCTTGCTTTGCTCAGGTGTCGTTTTTTTGTCGCCTCTCGCCTTGAGGCATTCAAGGGACTTGTTGCCTTGAGGTGCGCCTTGCGCTTTGAAAACACTGCACCCAACCAAGCAAAACTTGCCAACTAAAGAACCTAATTAGGAATTTTAATCCTCCAAACAACATAAAAAACCTACTCACTAACAGAGGAGGGATCCAACAACAAACCTAAAGAAAGACTTGCAAAAAAAGCCTTCACTAGGGTTAGGACTCCAAACACGAATATCCCTTCTCCCAACCCTAAAGTTGCTCTCATCCAATAAAGTAAGAAGAGAAGAAACCTCCGTTATTTCCCTATTGGACAAATGATGATAGGACCCGAAAGAAAAAGGACAGAGTTTTCGGATCAAACCAAGAGATTAGAGACCAGACGATTTTTGAAGGAAGACAAATGATAAAGGTGAGGAAATGCTGAGCAGAGGGGACTATCCCCCACTCACTAATCTTCTTAGAAATATGTATCCTTGCCATCCCCCACTTACAATAGACCAAATGAGAAAAAGAGGGAAACTCAAGCAAAGTATCTTTCCACATATTCGGGTGTGTGCCTTTTACCCCTTTAGCCACCCAATCAAAAGGATGGTTGCCATGCTTACTCGAAATGATCCTATGCCACTAGGATTCAAGCTCAAGGGCAAAATGCCAAAGCCACTTAGCTCATAGAGCTTTGTTTAGAAACCTTGTGTGTGTTTGACCCAAGGAGTTGGGAAGTAGGAGTTGTGAACTCTACTCCTTGTATGGCCCAAGAAGTGGTGGGTTCCACTACTAAAAAACATCAATTTTATATCTTATCAACTTCATACACTATGGGCCAAGGACAGGAGTTCATAACTTCCTAGTCTTCATAACTCCTTACTCCCCATTATTCTCTTCCTTATAGGAAACACCCCTTATATTATCGATCTCCAACCCTCCCTGGTTAATAGGGCGCCCAACAACCTCCCAACTCACTAGATGAGAGCCCTTCCCTCGGTCCATCCCTTACCAAAGAAGAATAAACTTCTCAAGGCTCTTACAAACCAAACTAGGAGCCCGAAACCGGGAAAGATAATATGCGAGAGTGCCACAAAGCACCAATTTGATCAGAGTTATCCTACCAACTTAGGAGAAAAAACCTTTCTTCCACGAAGCTATTCTCTTACGAATCTTTTCAGAAATAGGGTCCCAAAAAGAAGTGGCCCTCAGATTACCTCCTAGTGGGAGCCCAAGGTAGGAGGAAGGAAAAGAGCCAACTTCACAACCAATCATATCTGCCCGTCTCCTAAGCTTTTCCTTATCACAATTAATACCCAGAATTTGGCACTTGCTCCTATTAATTTTAAACCCTTACATTGCCTCAAAAAATCCCACCATATGGTTAAGGATCAAGAAGGATCTCATTGCCATAACAAAACAACATCCTATCATCAACAAACTGAAGATGTGACAAGGCTACCTTGTTCGTGACAATTAAGAACAAGGAGGGAGATAGGTCTCCTTGTCTTAAACCTTTAGAAGCCTAAATCTTGACCCCTTTGAGGCTCCATTGATGAGGATAGAGTAATTCACATTTCTAACACAGCCCCAAATCCACATCCTCCCTTCACCATTTCTGTCTCTTTTATTTAGTCCCTCTGAACGTGTATTTGGGCAGCCCTCAAACTCTTGGTTTTGACGCCCACCAGAGGTTGGATTCATAATGAACTGTAGTTACAAAGCCATAAGACCTCTCACAATCATGAGCCTGGCTTGGCCAGGTTGACTGCGAAGTCTGAGGCTATGCAGGCTTCAACAGTTCCTCAACTAGTTATTATTGTTAAACCCCAATCCGTCCATTAAGTCAATAAAGGTTGGGTCCATGACAATTTAGGCTCCAAAGCTGTCAAAGCTCTCTGGTCAAATTTCTTCTTGATTGAGTTGATTGCTAAGTTGAGGCCATGCATGCCCCAATAGTTTCTTAACTTTCTTAACTGATGGGACAAACCTCGATATCTCTCAACTTTAAAGCCATTAGTGGTTTCCAAGATGAGTTCTGGCTACGAAGGCATAAAAGTTATCGGAGTTGCACTCCTGACTTAGCCAAGTCGATCATGAAATGTGAGGCCATGCAAGCACTAGCTATTAATTAAAAAATCATAAAAATCTCATCCAAGAAGCCAAGGTAATGCTATCATAATAATAGGGAAGTTCAATTTCTCTTATCTCCCCCCCCCCCCCCCCCC
>QLSR01000084.1:926994-965847 GCA_031780015.1 Citrullus colocynthis
CCCCCCCCCCCCCCCCACAAAAATAATAATAATAATAATAATAATAGGGAAGTTTAACTTCATTAACAGAGAGACATTGCGAAAATTAGGATTAGGGGTAAAGAAGGGATATAAGAATCTAATCTAGGCAACTTCGATTCACCTGACACACCTTCAGCTTGAGCAATGTCCACTATGATTGAGTTGTCCAGCTTGTGCTGATCTTTTTATCTGCCTTCACCATCTAGGCAAGCTCCTGGCCCTTACTATGTGAACTTGGTACAGGTGCCTAATGTCAACCATGCCAGAGATTGAACTATTCGTTGATAAGGTGATATGTCCGTCTATGTATTCGTAAATCAGAAGGTTCAACTTTGGTATTAAGGATTAATTGTATCTCTACACCTTTTATAAATACACAAAACATAAAAGAATCTCATTTATTAATTCCAATATGAATATGAATACTAATATTAGGATGTATTATGTAGTTTGAAGGTAAAAACAACTTAATTATTAATTTATATAATTTTATAATTTTTTTGATTTCTAGAAATATCTAATGGTACGATATTTGATTGATATATCTATTAATAATCCTTGACGATGACTGCACATTCAGAAAGGATGGTTGATTTCCTTATTACTCAAGTCTGTGACTTAATTTCAGCTACAACCTCCAGGGATCCCAAAGGTGGTCAACCACATCGCAGACATGTTCCCCTGGAGGTTATTGCTGAAATTGAGCAGTTGTAGGCTTTTGGGTGGGCAATGAACTCTCTTGGTCTCCTGTTGCAAATTGCAGCATGAAAGGCCCTTTTCTTCCTACTAAGCTCATGTTGGTGGTACTTGAAGTTGTTTATATGATTATACTCTTCGTTTAATTAAAAACAATCATTTATTTATAACAAGTAAAATGCTTTCCTCCACAAATTATGTTGAGTTCCTTTGCTGCGTAATGTGTATTTTACTAATTGTCTTTTGCCCTTTATATGCTATGTGGTCATGGGCTTGGTTCAAATTCATGGTCTCCATTGTTCCCAGGGAGTAAGTTCACATCCACCTATTGACTCTCAAGAATATAGTATTTTCTTTTCGTCCAAGAATTATGTTTTTCTTTAAATATATATATAGAAGGTTGAAGTTGAAATACCTTTTGCAGCCTATATTTCATGATGGGATGAAAGAATGGAGCTGTTGCAAGAAAAGAAGCCACGACTTCAGCTTATTTTTAGAGATTCCAGGGTTAGATCTCTTTTTATGATTTTATTTTTAGTTGGAATGCAATACTGTTTCCATGCTTAATTGATATGAACTGATGTTTTTTGATTCCATTCCCACACTTTCTTAGAATACAAAGATGACTTTTATACAAATATTTATTTTTATCGAGGCAATTGTAAATAGGAACCATGTCTCGGCACCCTCAAGACCAATATACTTAGTCTCTTCTTTTAGATGCATCAATTTTGCTATAGATCATATAGCCATTTTTTACCAATATATTTACTCTTGTGTGACCCTTGTCTGGCCCTACTACATTTGGCTTCTAAGATAACTTGTAGGACATTAAATTCTTAGTCGGCTTGAACTTGTTCTGTCAAAGCCCTTTACTATTTACATTGACCCTTCTTGACCGCTAGGCCACACAATGGTTGAATGATGTGAATTATTGGGTCTTAACTCCCTGCTTTTATGATTTTCCATTTAGACTTTAGGAATGTTTGTGGTGTTTTCATACGCTTTTTGCTTGTGTGCCAAGTATGACATTCTTATGCAAAGAATACACTTGCTATAATACACACGGCCAAAAATCTTTTGAACATCTATGTTGATGGTGAAATTTCAATACCAAATGAATTTAAATTTTATTAAGTTCAAATAATAAATATCTTACCTTAAAATTAAAAAAATAAAGTGAGCTAATGGTGCCAAAATGAGCATAGCTGAAATGATCAACCTCAATGTCTGAGGTTCAACATATAAATTTTCAATCAATATACTTTTCATGAGAGTTTAAATTGCATGAAATTAAGAAATAATGAAAGAACAATATTAATCATCGACTAACTCGTGAATAATATATTCGATGTTTATTGATTTTGCATCAAAGATCTAATCGAAAATTATAAAATAATAAAAATATATTAAAATAGAAATGCATAATTAATGATTTTGTTTAAGAGTAGTTGACTATGTACAATAATAATTATATATACTTTCATGAACCAACAAAAACTACTCGAAATTTAGTTTTTAAAATAACACAAATATACAAATATTTGTTATAGTTGAAAGGAAGACACTCGATATAGATGTGTTCCTACCAAAAGGAACACAAATTAAAATATATTAAATAATTTGTCAATTGAGAGAGGATTCATTTGGCAAATCAAAAATTGAAAAACTTTATATAAGTTCTCACAAAAAACCATGGAATCATTGATCCAAAATGTAGAATAATGAATGAAATTGTGGTACCCTTTATGTTCCATTTCTTCTATCGTATTGTTGTTTTATGAATCCACTTTGCAACTACTACATTTCTGGATAAAAAATAATCACCATTTTTAACACTCCATCTTCAACCTTAAACATTTAATTTCACATCCCTTCTGCTCCCCTTTTATTTGTTCAAACCTATTTCCATTTATTCACTTCTGTTCCCATTCTTGTTTCATTCTGCTTCTTGTAATTAGGAGAAGATCCAATTGGTAAATGGAAAATTGAAAAAGATTTCGCTGCCTCATCTCCTTTAATAAAATAATTAAAATGAAACTAATTCTTCTACCAATAAATTATATTTGAAAATAAAACGAATATTTGTTAGTCTCGAAACCAAATATACTAATAAATAATGAATCAAAATTTAAACTTCAAAATACTATGAAAATTTGTTTTTTTTTCTAATATACTAATGAACAATAGTGAATTCAAAATTAAATTTGAAGATAACTATCAAACCTTTTCATAAGAAAATAAGTTTATGGATTATTGTGACTTCATTCTAGTATGTGTTCAAATGTTTTCTCTATGAAGAACGAAAGCTTATCTTATCATTTTAAAATTCTTTCGATCATATGTTAGATACCTCTCTAACTCAAGAGAATCTAACAAGAACTCACCAATCTCCCAACAATCTCACACCAAAAGGTAAGAAAATACTCAGCCAAGAGCCACAATATTATTTATCCACAGTAGAGTATCACAATAGTTCCAATACCATAACAAGAAGAAAGAAAAATAAAAATATCAGCAAAAGGACAACAGGAAGAACATATAGATGACCAATTTCGAGAGTGCCTCCCTCTCCAATTTTTTCATTCCAGCTTCAGCTTAGCCATGGCCCTCCCCATCGCAAACCCCTTCATAAACCTCTCGGGTTGTCTCTCTGCTGGTCACCTCTTTCCTAACCGTTTTGTTAGCCACGTCCTCCCCACATTTTACTCCCACGATCTCCTCTTTATTTCCCTTTTTACCCCTTCTATGATATATGTGAACTATTAGGGGTCTAACAATACTCCCCTCGGTGAAACCCACCTTGTCCTCAGGGTGGAATGAGGGAAATTGCTCCTTGAGCAGCTCTGTCTCCACCCACGTTGCTTCTGCTTCCGACTGTTCTTCCATTTTACTAAGATTTCTTCTTCGCCCTTGTTCGTGTTCCATCGTCTCCCAAATATCCATTCTGGTTGCACGTTCATTTCAAAGTCATCATTGAGTTCCGGTATCACGGCAATGATAGTCTGATATTCCCCCACTTTCTTCTTGAGCTGTGACACATGAAAAATGTTGTGGATAGCTGTTGTAGGTGGCAATTCCAACCGGTAAGCGACTTCTCTGATCTTCTCTATAATAGTATAAGGGCCAAAGTATTTTGGAGCTAGGTTTTCATTTCGCCTATGAGCTAAAGACCTTTGACGATAAGGTCTTAATTTAAAAAATACTTCGTCCCCAACCTCGAACTAAACTTCTCGACGATTCCTATCCGCATAAGTTTTCATCCTTTCTTGTGCCCGTTCCAACTGTTCCTTTAGTGTTGCCAAGACTCGATCCCGCTCCATCAGTAGTTGTTCCAAGGTGTCATTCGTCGTCTTCCGATCTCCATAAGCTAGCAAAACCGGTGGTTCTCGTCCATACACAATGCGAAAAGGCGTCGTTTTAATGGTCTCGTGAAATGTGGTGTTGTAGCAATACTCCGCCCACAATATCCATTTGCTCCATCTCTTTGGTTTTTCGTTGCAGAAGCAGCGAAGATAAGTCTCTAGGCAATGGTTCACTCGTTCTGTTTGCCATCGGTTTGTGGGTGGAAGGTCGTACTTCTCTTAAGGGACGTACCCTGTTGTGTGAACATCTCCACCCAGAAATTGCTCAAAAAGATCTTGTCTCTATCAGATAATATTGATTTAGGGAACTCATGCAATCGGACAATTTTTCAAATAAAAAACTGCCGCCACTTGTTTAGCAGAGAATGGATGGGATAGAGTAATGAAGTGACTGTACTTAATCAATCGATCCACCACGACCATTATGGAATCCACTCCTTTCGACTTGGGAAGTCCTTCAATGAAGTCCATGGATAAATTTTCCCAAATTCTCTCGGGAATGGGAAGTGGTTGAAGAAGTCCCGGTGGAGAAAGAGATTTGAATTTGTTCTTCTGCAAGTCATACACTGAGCTACGTACTCTTGTACCATCTTCTTCATTCCCTTCCAATACAATTCTCCGTTGATTCTCTTGTAGGTCCTGTACCCCGACTGACCTCCCATAACCGAATCGTGATACAACTGCACCAGCTACGGTATCAGAGATGAGGAAGCGGAAAGGACCAATCTTCCTTTGTAAAGTAATCTCCGATGTTCCCAACTAAATTTGGGTACGTCTACTAGATTCTCTTGCAGTTTGGTAATGATTGCTTGCAACTCCTCATCTTGTTCTACCTCCCTACTCACCACCTCACTAGCGCTAAAAGCATACATTGTTTTGAATCCTGCGACATCCTTGATAAGGCATCCGCTGCCTTATAGTTCTGCCCGGGTTGATACAATATATCGAAATCATGTCCCAACAGCTTAACCAACCATTTCTGAAACTGAGGTTGGACTTTACGTTGTTCTAGTAGGAATTTTAGCGCTTTTTGGTCGAATATCATCACGAACTTCTGTCCCAGGATTTAGCCCGCGCTCTTTCTGATAATTTCTGGCTATAGGCCAGTTGTCTTGCATTAAAACGGGCCCTAGCCCGAACCCTGAAGCGTCGGTCTCCATTACAAAGGTCTTAGTGAAATCTGGAAGCGCTAACACCGGTATCGTTACCATAGCATGTTTCAACTTATCAAAGGCTGAAATCGACTCTTCACTCCAAGCAAAGGCATTTTTCTCTAATAACTGAATGAGTGGTGTCATTATCTTGCCATAGTTCTTGACGAAACGCCTATAGTATCTCGTCAACTCCAAAAATCCTCTCAGCTCAGTCACGTTTTTAGGAATTGGCCACTCCACCATAGCTTGTATTTTGCTTCCATCGGCTTGTACCCCTTGGCAGGAGACCCGATGACCCAAATAGTGAATCTGGGACTGTACGAAAGCACATTTCTTTTGATTGGCGTATAATTTATGGTCACTTAAAACGTTGAATACCATTGTTAGATGTTTCTCATGAGTATCTAAGTTTGGGCTGTATACTTGAATATCGTTGAAGAAAACAAGTACAAAACACCTTAGAAAGGGTCGAAAGACCTGATTCATCAAGGATTGGAAGGTGGCCGGTGCGTTTGTGAGCCCGAAAGGCATCACTATAAACTCATAATGCCCCTCATGCGTTTGAAAGGTTGTTTTAGGTATGTCTTCTTCCTTCATTCTGATCTGATGATAGCCTGACCTCAAGTCCAATTTGGAGAAGTATGTCGAGCCATGCAACTCATCAAGTAATTCCTCTATCACCGATATCGGAAATTTGTCCGCTATAGTTGCTTGGTTTACTTTTCGGTAATCTACACCAAAGTGCCATCCTCCATCTTTTTTCTTTACCAATGATACCGGGCTAGAAAATGGGCTCCTGCTTGGATGTATGAATCCCACCGTCAACATCTCGTTAATCAACTTTTTGATCTTGTCCTTTTGACTGTGACTATACTTATAGGGCTGAACGTTGATTGGATTCTGTCCCTCTTTCAATATAATTTGATGATCAATGTTCTGTTTAGGTGGAAGTTGTGTCGGTGATTCAAATATACACTCATACTCCCTCACTAAACGATTAATCACCGGATGTGTAAGCTTTTCTTGCGCTTTCACTGGATCAAATTGTCAACCCCCTTCCGTTTCGGTAGTCATCCCCTTAAACTCCACGAGGAATCTCTCGTCCTCCGTCTCCCAATCACTGATCATTGTCTTCATGGTGACTTCAGCTTTAGTGAGAGTGGCATCTCCTCTAAGCACTACCTTCACTTCTCCTCTGGTAAACGTCATGGTGAGGTTCGGCCAGTCTATTCCCATGTAACCCATCGTTCGAAGCCATAACATACCAAGGATTATATCGATCTAGCCCAAATCTAAGGGTAGAAAGTTCTCCAAAACCGTCACCTGTGGTAGTTCCACGATAACTTCCTTGTAGACTCCCTTCCCTTGCACTGCTGTCCCATCGCCGATGACGATGCCGTAGTTGGTCATATTCAACATCGGTATGTTGAGATCCTCTACCAGTGTCGGTGAATGAAATTGTGGGTAGCCCCACAATCTACCAGAACAATGACTTCACGACCACTGACCTTCCCTTTCAACTTCATCGTTCCGGATGTTGATAAACCCAACACTGGAGTCCCGACTCTACTTTTTCCGTCGCCTCGTTCAATTCCTCGGCTTCTTCGTCTTAGTCTATTTCTTCAATAACTTGTCCTTCCCTAACAATGATCAATTGGAGTTCCTGTTTTTCTTGTGCTTTACAGCGGTGTTTCGGAGAATATTTCTCATCGCACTTCAAGCATAGTCCTTTCTTCCTCTTCTCCCGAATTTCGGCGTCTGATAGTTTTCGGGTCACCCAATCCCTTCACGGAGCTCCAAATTTGTCGGATAATTGTATTCTTGCTATCTTGGGCCGATAATTCGTGTTTTGGCCCTTTTTTTCTATCTCTTGGGCCTTCACGTCTCCCTTCACCGATTTCTTTTCGCCACTCTTAATCTCCATGTTCGCTTGGATTTCGTCGTCGATGGCCTGCGCTTCACGCATCGCCTCTTCCAAACCGATCGGATTCCTACTTTTGACCTTCGCCTTCAACTCCGGATCCAATCCGTTGATAAAAATTCCCTTTAAAATTGATTTCGATATCTCTGGTATAGGTGCGGAGAACCCCTCAAATTGCTTCCGGTATTCGGTGTAGCTTCCATCTTGTTTAATTGCCAGAAACCTTCTTGTCAAGCTTCCCTCTCGTGAGCTTCTAAACCAGACGAACATTCTTCTCTTCAACTCTTCCCATGTTCAAATCGGTTTCCGGCTATGACCCCAGCGATACGAATCCACTGAGTCGTGATCGAAGCTGATTATCGCTACCTTGATCTTCTCTTCATTCGTCAGCTCGTGTATCTCAAAATAATGCTTGGCACGATAAACCCACGAATTGGGGTGATCTCCCTTGAAGATCAGCATCTCCAGTTGTTTATACTTCCCCTCGTTGCCTCTTCCCTTCGTCTGTGACGGTTCTCCTTCCTCCACCTCGGTGCCTATTCCGCGTTTCTATGAGCCTTTCGTAATCAGTGACCCATCCTTGCCTCTACTCAGCATTATTTCCCACATTTCCCCCATCAGCTGATCGACGTTCTTACACATCGCAAAGACTAGTTCCTTCAACCCAGTTATATCCCGTTCGTGCGTCTCCAACTTATCTTCCGCCTCCTTCCTCACCATTTTCCGTGTCCTCACCAGCTTGAAACCTTGCTCTAATACCAATCTGTTAGATACCTCTCTAACTCAAGAGAATCTAACAAGAACTCTATTGTTAGACCCCCAATAGTTCACACATATCATAGAAGGGGTAAAAAGGGAAATAAAGAAGAGATCGTGGGAGTAAAATGTGGGGAGGACGTGGCTGACAACGGTTAGGAAAGAGGGGACTAGCAGAGAGACAACCCGAGAGGTTTGTGAAGGGGTTTGCAATGGGGAGGAGGGCCATGGTTAAGCTGAACTTGGAATGAAGAAATTGGAGAGGGAGGCACTCTCGAACTTGCCCATCTATCTGTTCTTCCTGTTGTTCTTCTTTTGCTGATATTTTTCTTTCTTGCTGCTATGGTATTGGAACTATTGTGATACTCTGCTGTGGATAAATAATATTGTGGCTCTTGGCTGAGTATTTTCTTACCTTTTGGTGTGAGATTGTTGGGAGATTGGGTGAGTTCTTGTTAGATTCTCTTGAGTTAGAGGGGTATCTAACATCATATAACATTCTGAAAATGGAGATCGGGGCCAAAGAAAAACATAAAAGTTTGTAAGAGGATTTCATGAAGGCCAAAATAATGTGATATCTTCTTTTTGTTGGAGGTGTATGTTTATGAAAACAAATCTACTCAATATGAAATTTAATTCCTACATAATCAAAATTTAAATTTGAAAACAATACAAATATTTGTTAGTGTCGAAAGTAAACCTATTAATCAACAATGAATAAAATTTTAAAGATACTACAAATATATATTTTGTTTTAAATATATATAATGATGAATAGTAATGAATCAAAAATTAAAATTTGGAGATAACACTCATACCTTTTCATTGAAGAAAATAAGTTTACACGTTATAACAACTTCATTCTGGCATGATCCAATATTTTCTCTACAAAGAATGGAAACTTCTATAATTATTCCTAAATGATTTCTATCACATTTTAGAAATGGAGATGGAGCAAAGAAAAACTAAAAAGCTTGTTATTTTTTTGAAAAAAGTTTAGTTATTATGTGAAGAGATGTGTTATTTTTGTGGATGATGTGTCAAAGAAGATTCTATGGAAGGGTAAAAAGGTGTGATATCTTTTATTATTATTTTGTTGGAGTTGTACATTGAAGTGAGGGCAAAGGCAAATAGGAATGTCTGTATTGAAAGGTTGGGAGGGTAAAATGGGAATTATGAAAAGATTCAAGGGCAAAAAGGGAATATAAAAATTCTCCCTTTTTGCCCCTTTTAATATACTATAAATTTTTGTTTCTCTAATCCTTCATTTCTGTAAATCTATCTATTATTTGTATAAGTGAGCATATCTTTTATGTTTAAGACTAAGATGGATGGTATGAAAAGCGAAGGTTGGTCTTCAAAAGCCTTTCAAGTTGATTCAAAGTTGTAGTTTTTGTTTGACTTCTTTGAATGAAGATGCAAGACTGGAAAACATACAACAGAAAAGCCAGTTTTGACCAAGCCAACCACTGCTGTAAAGAAGCCAAGTCCAACTCCTGTGTCTTCCATGTCAAATACATTTGGGAAAGAGTCATGTGCTAGGTGCCAGCAAGGTTTCTTTTGTTCAGACCATGGTAAGCGCATCTTTTTACTTTCTGTCAAATATGTACCTAGGAGTACTGGAATATCTTGATTTTATGTTATGTGCTGATGAGTTTGGTATCCTCATTTGGAAATTCTCCCTAATGTCAAAATTGTAATTTAATCCAAGTTTGAATCTTAGGTACGCAAGTCAAAGGCAATAACAAATCTATTAATGAAGCCTCAATTATGCCTGCTGCAAGCAATACTGATTCTCAGGTCCCTCCTGCTCCAGCAAAAAAAATAATCGGTATAAATGAACCTCAGATCTGCAAGAATAAGGGGTGTGGTAAAACTTTCACAGAGATGGAGAATCATGACACTGCCTGCATTTACCATCCTGGACCTGCTATTTTTCGTGATCGGTTGAGAGGGGTGAGATACATATATTTACTAAACTTGAAATGACACCATTGTTTGTCGTCATGGTGTTCAATTATGGAGTATCAACTGCGGTTATTGATATATTTTCTATGTTTGATTTTCAGTGGAAATGTTGCAACATTCACGTTAAGGAATTTGATGAGTTCATGGAAATTCCCCCCTGCACTCGCGGTTGGCACAATGCCGATCCAGCATAACCAAACAACATAGCTAGATAAGGTATTTAGGTTCTTGTATTTTAAAAGGATGTTTATTATTCATTTATTTATTTTTCTGAATGAAACTATATGGTATTCCATTACAACTATTGATAGTCAAGATAGGAAAAAAGCCCTAAGGCAATACAATCTCTCCTAAGCCAATTCGAGAGGGCTAAGTATCTTTCTTCTATGTGGACTCCACTACTCAAAACATGGAAGATGAAAAATTGAAAATACTACCTTTAGCATAGTAATACTCTCTCCCCTTGATGAACTGATGACACAAACAACCATCTACCTCAATCCCTTGTCCCACGAGTAAATCCCACAAACAACCATCCACGACTTTGAAAAGGCTTATGATCACGTCGATTGGGACTAGAAAGGTTTTGGGTATACATGGAAGATGTGGATGTGGAGTTGTGTTCAAAATATGAATTACACTGTCCTCATCAATGGAGTCCCAAAGGGGTCAATTTAGGCTTCTAGAGGTTTAAGATAAGGAGATCCTTTATCCCCCTTCTTGTCCTTAATCATTGTGGATTTAATTAAATCGGCTCATTTTAAAAGGGGTGGAGGGAAACATTATTGATCCCTTTAGGGCTGGTACAAATGATGTTGCGTTGCCACATGTTCAGTTTGTTGAGGATTCCTTCGTGATCCTTAATCATATGATGGGGTGTTTTGAGGCCAGGTAGGAGTAAGTGCAATCTTGGGTATCAATTGTGATCAAGAAAAGCTTAAGAGATGGGCGAACGTGATCGGTTGTGAGGTTGGTTCTTTTTCTTCCTCTTATCTAGGCTCCTATTTTGGGAGGCAATTTGAGGGCCACGTATTTTTGGGACCCTATTTCTTAAAAGATTTGTAGAAGCTTACTTCATTGTCGCACGTGCTCTAGTCAACCTTGGGTCCCCCTTTATTGATACCTCAGACTTCCTTGCTTTCACCTTCATAATCATCGCCACTTCACTTCCATAACTCCTAAGGTACATGGTTTCATTTCGAGCATGATGCACACACCACTCAAGTCTAGAGGCAGGAAACTTTCCACAATTATGAATTGTGAACTCCGCTACCTTCAACTCCACCGCTTTATAAATTCCTTCCCTTATACCCTTCAAAACTAATAACGGTAAGTTTCTCTGACTCAATTAACATATGAATTTGAAAATACATGTTTGCTCTAAATAACCACGAATCTAGATCTTTTCCATTGAAGACTGACATCTCAATCTTCTTGAACTTGCTCCAACTGTATCCCCCCTCTTTGATCTTGTTTGCTGTTTCAGTCAACAATATCTCCTCCACCAATGGCGGTGATTCCATGAAGTCCTCTCACCTCTGTGGTCCCCTACTAGACTCTTCTACCACAGTAGACCCTGAATTTTTTTCCACTGCAACTCCATCTCTGTAGCCAAAGTGTCACAATTTTTTGAGTTTCTTTCGGTGTTCGTTGCTGCTGCTCTGCTTGCACATTCAACACTTCTACATTCTTTGAAAATGTTGCAAGCATGTTGTCCATTCATTGATAACTCCTTAACATCTTCCTTAGTACTTCTGATTTCCCTATCTGTTATTTCCATTATTTCCTCCAACTTTTTCTGCACTATTTTTCGGATCTACCCTGGTTGAACGCTCTGGTAAGGTATTCACTTACAACTATTGATATTCAAGACAAGGAAAAAGCCCCAAGGCAATATAGTCTCTCAGCCAATTCGAAAGGGCTGAGACTGAGTATCTCTCTACACTCCAATACTCCGCAAGTAAATCTCTATACGCACTCTCATACTCATAACTAACTTGCCTCCTCGGTCATTACCATTTTATCCCTCCTCTTGTATTGATACAATATTGGTGGCCTAACAGTTGCCTTATTTTAGATGTATGTTTATGGGGATGTGCTACCCTTCAATATTCTGTTTCAGTTAGTTTTTTCTTTCTTAATGGGTGTGATCTCTCACTCTAGAAAAATACATGTATTGCATATTTCTCCATTCTTCAACTTCCTTCCAAAATTAATTGAACTTCCAGAAGCTCTGCAAAGATATTCTATTTACTTCGGAGAAATATCTCATGATAAGTTATATGGGATAGGGTTTACCAAGAACCTTTCTCGACTTATTAGGCAACTTTGTGTTTCTATGAGGACTTTGGAGGGTGCATTGGTTGGTCGTATCTTTCTGGCACTCATTTCCTTATGACTTATGAACAGGAGAAACAACTCTGGAGATCAAGTTACCTTTCATCAGCATATACACAAAATGAATGAAGCTGCGTGTTGTTTCTGCATTCTGTGTTTGCATGTTTGAACCTTTTGTGGTAACTTCAATGTTATATATTTTTTATCCTGCAATATAACATTATTAATCTTTGGAAACTATGTACTTGACATGTTCTTCCCTATAAATGCTCATCTTGTCTGGTCTAAGTGATTGGCATGTCCCTTATAAAGTGCATTCTCCTTTCATCTGATGGCAAATGAGTCCCATTGTTGCCCCAGCAGTTTGATTGAGTGATGTATATATTCGTTTCATGTTCATCTTTTTCTAACTTCCACAAATTTCAATTTTATTATATGTTTTTCATCTTTTGATAGGATTTGTGCATTGTGGAACAATGCAAATCTCTTCTGTTGAGAATTCAGCTAATGTTAAAATAATTAATAATAAAATAAAATAAAATAAAGAAATAGAAATGGAATTTTATGGAAAATTAAAATCAAAATTCTCCGACCCTTTCTTTCTTTTCTCACTAATGTGTGCCTTTCCAACGTTCACCAAATACTACTATTTATAGACAATTTGGTAGTGGAATTACATGTGTCATTATGACACATGGCGTTTAGACATTAAGTATGGTTATATAATGGACATCTATTTTATTATAATATTTATAATACTTTTTAGATGCCTATTATATATATGAAATATCCCTCATTAAAATTTTACTAAAAAAAATAGAATGGAAAAAAAATACATATTTGATATAATTTAATACTTTTAAAAGAATACAATACATTTGCTCATCTCATAGAAATATTACTTGATATCTCTAATTTGCTACATTTCCAATGTTTTGCATCAATTTTTCAAAGGTTTTAATGCTTTTGTAAATGTTTATCAGGTTATTCTTCGAACAAATTTGTTGTATAGTGATGTCATCTTTTTCAAGATCATGAGTGTAAAAAAACTTTGGTGAAATATGTTTTGTCTCTTAATGTTATGTTTTTGTATAATGTTATTGGAGGATTTTTACGAGAAGACAAATGTGTTGAGTCATTGAACTTAGCCATACATATTCCCTCTTAACCTCATAGAGGGCAAGAATTTAACATGATTTGAGGAAGTAGCTGTTATATTTTTGAGATCTAGCTAATAAATTTCATTCAAATGTCTATGTTGACGAAGAACTGTATCTAGTTAATGAAAATGCAATATTTGGTCTTATATTGTTAGTAAGATATATATAAGTACACTAATTGCTTTGAGATAATCTCGATGTCGAAATATATCTCTTTTTTATCTTTAGTAAATGTTTTCATTCAAATGTTTAATGGATCTGTTTTATCCATATAAAATTTTTTAAAAAATTTTTCTGTATAAGTCGACTGATAAACAAATATTTCATTTACTAAATGCTCAATTTGCAATCTAAGGCAAAATTTTGTTTTTTTGAGATTTTTCATTCTAAGTTTTTTTTAAAGATATTTTATTGCTTTTGGAAATTCTTCAAAAGTTTCCATTATATTTGGGTTAACATATATATAGGTATAATAGCATATCCTGGTAGTGATTTCTTTATAAAAATAAATAGATATATTGGATTATTTTGATATCTTTCTTTCAACAAATATCCACATGATTATACCACATTTATTCTGATTGTTTTAATTATGATCTCGTTAATTTGATTGAATATAGTCATCGAGAACTTGATTTATGTATTTCAGGTATTTTAAATCTTTTTGAAATTTTCATATAAATATGTTGTGACTACGTTCATAGGATGCATGTTTAGATTTTCATACATTCAGACTAATTAAATATCTTAACGTAATTGCATCCATCGCTGGAGAGTATGTCACTTTATAATCAATACTAGATCTTTGTGAAAAACCTTGTGCAACTAGTTTTGTTTTATATATGTGATCTTATTATTTTCATTTCTTTTTCTCATAAATATTCATTTGTACCCATAGGTTTGACATTTTTTGGTATTTAGACTATTGGTCCAAAAACTTGACAATTTGAAAGTGAGTTTAATTCTGATTTTAGTTTAGGACATTCATTTTGGATATAATTTCAAGAACAACATTATACCTACAAATGTTGTCAATAACTACATTAGTTCAATTACATATTTTTCTTGTCATGACAATTTTTTGAAATCGTATTTTACTATGTTCACTAATTGTATTATTAGTCATGTTTAAAGTTTATTCATGGATATTTACATCCTCAACCATGTCTTTTTTTAATATTGTTTATTTTTCTTTTTTGAGGATTTTTATCTTTGAAACTCACTAGTCTACTACACTTCTAGCATGTTATAGACTCATTAGTGACAACTTGCTGCGTTAGGATATCAATTTATGACGGAACATTTGCAACAGTTATATGTGAAGTTACCTTTTTTGCATCTATAAATGCATATGGTAATTGATTTTTTTTTATTTTGCAAATGAATTTTTTTTTTTAAACTTCAAGTTTGCATTGATTTGTACGAGGATTTAAATGAGACAATAATGATGCATTCTATGCAATTTACTTTTTCAACTTAATTCCTCTCCTAATATTGAAAAATTTGTCTCATTAAAATGACAATCAGCAAATAAAATACTCACCCGTTAGGGGTTTAAGATATTTAATAATTGATGGGAATCATATCCATATATTCCTAACCTCTTTTGAGGACTTATCTTATTATATTGTGGTGGAGCAATTAAAACATATGTTGCACATCTAAGAATTTGCAGATGGGAAATATTTGGCTCTTTGTCATGCTAATTGTAATAACGATTATTTATGATAAGCTACTGACCTAATGCGTGCAAATGACACAACACGCAAAATAACATGTCCCATATAGATTTAGGAAGCTTAGCTCCCATAAGTAATGGTCTAGCAATTAATTGCAACCCTTTTATAAATGATTTTACTAAATCATTTTCTGTATGAACATGAGCTACATAATGTTCAACATTTATTCCAATTGACATACGTTAATTATCAAAAGTTTGAGATGTAAATTTACTAGCATTATCAAGCGGATGGTCTTAATTGTATAATTAGGAAATTGTGCTCTTAACTTAATTATTTGAGCAAGTAATCTTGGAAATGCAAGGTTTTGATTTGATAGTAAGCACACGTGTGGCCATCTATTGGATGTGTCTATTAATACGTAAAATATTTAAATGATTCACTTGGTGGATTAATAGGTTCACATATACAAAAAAAAAAAAAAAATGATGGTGATTCGGTTCCCACTTTAGCTAGTGATGGTCTAATTATTAATTTTCCTTGAGAGCGAATTGTTTGGTTATTCAATAGGTGTTTCTTTGAATATTATCCTCATCATTATAGATTATGGATGACTAATTGGTCATGTCAAATTGTAAATATATCTAGATTCATGAACTTTAGGTTCATTGTTGCATATGTTTTAATGATTTGTATATGAGTATAATATACGTTTTTCATGTGAGACAACTTTTCAATATACGTTTTTCATGTGAGACGGGAGATATGATATAAAGATATTTTATCTCTTTTTTTACTATCAGTCTCAATAGGATAACCATTGTACAGTATATCTTTAAAACTTAATAGATTTTTCTTTGATTGACTAGATAACAATGCATTATTAATTGTAAATTTTGTTCCTCTAGGCAAGATAATATTTGCTTTTCCAAAACCTTCAAGGTTTGCAGAACCTGATATTGTATTGATTTTTGCTTCCAGTATTGTCAATTCAGATAAGTATTTTTTACTTGTAGGTACTGTATGTATTGTATGTGTAGTTGCACAGTTTGCCAGACATAGATCTTTATTTTTCATTTTTGAGTCACTCAATATGTGAAAATTGTCCATGATTTTTTATTAAACAAGATAATTACAATAAGATAAACAAAACTTGAAATACAAAAGTTTTAAAAAAAAATGAAAGATAGATAGACAAAACAAATAACATTAGTTCTAAATATTATTAAAATCAAATGAAACACTTGCTATGCATCATTTAAGCTGATTTTCTCTTCAGGAGATTTAAAAAATACTCCACATCCAAATTTGTCATATTGGGTGGGTCAAATATATCGTTATACTGGTATGCAAAATTTGTTTTCACATTTTTTCCTTTTTCTTTTAAGGAAGTTTGATAGAGATCAATTAGGTGTTTTGATGTACACAAAACACGAGACTAGTGCCAAGTTATCCCGCATCGGAAGCATTTATGCTCATCACCTTTGAATTTTTATCTTGTGAGGCTTTTCCTTTATGATCATCATTTCAGGTGGTTCTTTTGAAATTTGGAAAATTAGAAGGAGATTCATGGTTATTCATCAATAGCTCATTATTTTGTTCGGCCACAATAAGACATGAAATTAATTCAAAATATTGTTTGATTCATTTCTCTTGATATTACTGTTGCAGGAGCATATTCGAAGCATGAAATGTAGAAAATGTCTTCTTCAACATATCCGTATCAGTAATTTTCTCTCCGCATAATAACAATTTTGAATTGATTTTAAATAATGCGGAGTTGTAGTCACTTACTGATTTGAAATCTTGGAGCCTTAAATGCATCTATTCATAACAAGTTTAGGAAGAATGACTATTTTTTGGTGATCATATCTCTCTTTTAAATTATTCCACAAGATATAAGGATCTTTTATTGTTAGATATTCCATCTTCAATCCCTCGTGGAGATGATGACGAAGGAAAATCATAGCTTTTGCTTTTTCCTGAATTGATGTTGTCTTTCTCTTTAATTATTTCTCCCAGGTTCGTTGCATCTAAAATGTATTTTAGCATCAAGTCCCCTGACAAATAATTATTTTCATTGATGTCAATGACTGCAAACTCTATTTTTGTAAGATTTGTCGTGATAACTTATCCCAAAGAATTGATTTATATTAGCAATTTAATATATACTAAACATGCAAAACAACATTTAATTTATATAATAAAGAGAAAAGTGACGTACCTTTGGAACTTATCTTCAACGGAAAATGACAAAAGCTCGTGCTGATAACGTGTTGTGAAATTGAGGAACAAAATGATGGAAAAACAGGAACATGAATATCGAGGAATTATAATATTAAAATAATAAAATAATAAAATAAAATAAAATAAAGAAATGGTAATGGAATTTTATGAAAATTTAAAATCAAAATTCTCCGATCATTTCTCTTCTTTTCTCACTAATGCGTACCTTTCCAATATCCACCAAATTGCATTATTTATAGACAATTTAGCAAGTACCACAACTACATGGCCATTAAGGATATGTCATTATGAGACACATGATCTTTAGAACACTAAGTATGGTTATATGATGGACATCTATTTTATTATAATATTTATAATAATTCTTAATTTCTTATGTATTTCCTTTTATTCCTTTTTCCTCACTCTTTAAAACGAAAAATGAAAAATATTTTATCTATTCAATATGCAAAATTTTTATTTCAATTAGTTCCAATCAACTTTTTACAAATAAATTCCAATTTGAATTTCTAATTTTGAGTTTCTAAAATAAACATTGTTTAGATTTAATTCACTATATGGAAACAAAGTTTTAATAACTAACGTTTGAAAACTTGGATCTAACAACCTTGTTCACGAAGAAGACTGTTAGATCTCAAACTTAAAACTTCCAATCAAGATGATCTTAGCTCCTAAGAATGGCTAGACGACGGATTACTTAGATGATCGACAAAACTACGAATTTGACAAAACTTGCAGCTCCCGTCGAACCTTGATATTTGAATCACTCCACAAGCACGATCAATCAACTCATGCTTGAATGATATTGAACATGCAATCTACATACCGTAGAATTGCAAAGAAACATAGCACAAGGCTAAAAGAAAGCTCAAAGGCTCTTTTAACTACATTTTCTCAATTTCTTCCAAGTCTACTTGTTTGAATAATTACATGACATTATATAGACCTCAAAATATAATCCTAGATATTTTATGAGGCATTTAAAATGTTATAGCACTCATAATTAATGACCATGATCATCCAAGATCAAATTGTAACATAAAATCACATAAAATGACTCAAAACTTGAAAAATGCATTTAATAAATACAATAAATCCGATATTAGTATTTTTCATCCATATTCATGCATTTGTAATCATCCAAAAGTAAATGACAATCCATTTGAAGTAGCTTGAAGTGTTGATTCTTCATAAATTCCACTTGACTTCACATAATTCTTCTTCTTTGTTTATTGTAAACTTGGACAGCATGTATGCCTCATTCTTGATGTTCACATTGCATGAATGAGGTTCCTCCATTCATATCAAGTTCTGTTTAGGTTAAGATACTTAAGTTGACTTTTAGGGAATACCTCTACCTAGAAATAATCTTAGTTTATTTACTTCCAATAACATTTTTTAATAAACAATTTGTAATAAAATTAGCATTTTTTTTCTCTTGAATGGAGATCATTTTTAATAAAATAAATTGGATAATAAAATAAAATGTCTTCGAACGGATGTTGTAGGATGTTAATACTTTCCTTACACCTAACAACCCTCGAACTTAACTTTAGTAAAGCAGATCATTTGTTTTTTTTTTTTTTTTTTTTTTAAAGAAAGGTAACCAATCACACCACAATGATTGGTGGCAACTTCAAAACTTTTATCTTAAAAAAGACTCTTAGGAAAGAACGTCGGTCATTCTGCATCATGATGAAGTTGCGACACTTGTTATTTGTGATCGCTTAATCACTTGACTCTACCATGTCAAGTGAGAGGGTGAGGTTTAATTTGAATTACTTTGAATTTATTAATATCTCATGTTTTTTCTTCGAACATAATTCACCAATTTTGAAGTGATATTATTTATAAAAAAAAAATGATTTTATCCATTTTAAAATTACATTTGAACAGGAAGACTATGCATTTTGATGTATTTTTTTCATCTGAACTAGATTTAAAAACAATTGTAAAGAATTGAGAATATGACTCTTTTCAAATATAGCAAAATGAACCAAAATATTTACAAACATAGAAAAACTCATAGTCTATCTGCGATAGACCGCAATGGACTACTATTTGTGCCTACAAACATAGCAAATTTCACTGTCTATCTACAATAGACTGTGATAGGTCATGATAGCTATGTCACGATAGACACAAATAGTAGTCTATTGTGATCTATCACAGTTTATCGCAGATAGACTGTGCATTTTGCTATTAGTTGTAAATATTTTTAGTAGTTTTGCCACTTAAGATAATTTCTCTTGAGAATATAATATTATTTTTATAAAGATAGGTCTTGGAGTTAGAATGATAGTATATGTTTGTTTGAGATGTTAAAAAAAATGGAAAAAGGACCCGTCTGGTTAACGCTCATGTTTTTTGTTTTTCATTTCTGGTTTCTTGTTTACCAATTTTTATGAACTAGAAACAATAAGATGTTTATAATTAATTTTTTTTTTGTTTCTTAATTCTTGAAATAAAGAAATAAAAACAAAAACATGTTGGATAGCTATTGTCTTGTTTCTTGTCTTTTTACATTTTTATTTCTTTTTTTTAAAATTGTAAATATAACTAAAATTATTATAAATGAAAAAAATATCAAACTATTTAAAAATATAGAAAATTTTACTATCTATCAGTGATACTGCAATACTTCTATCATTGGGGTATAAATTGCGACAAACTTCTATCGCGGTTTTTTGCTGATAAATAGTGAAAGTTTTTTATATTTATAAATAGTTTGATATTTTTTTTCATTTTTGATAATTTTCTATTATATAAGTAGCATACGTATGTCAAAATTTGACGTATTATACCAACTAAAGTTTGAAGAATAAATTTTTAGTTTAATAAGAGATACAGTGAGTAGATTTTGACAAATATATATGCAACATTTGTTTAAAATTGATGTAGTGTAGATATTCATAACCTATCTAGGATACCAAATATTATGTAAGCACTGACTTGTAATACCAAGTGTTGGGGAGAGCAATGCGATTGGGGTTAAGCGTTACTAGAAGAAGAATAGCCAAGAAGTAGCCAAGAAGTAGAGCAAAATTTTAGTTAAGTGTTGGCCAAGACCATGCGTTGTTGATTGAATCACGAAGGGTTGTGAGATGAAGTAGTCGTCGCATCGAAGGATAAGTGATCATTGGCGGGGAAAGAAATATGCTTGAACCATGCGTTGAAGTCACCATGCGTCGAAGACAGCCATGCGTTGAAGTCACCATGCGTCGAAGACAGCCATGCGCTGAAGTCACACTGCGTCCAAGACAGAACGGTCTTGACGCGATAAAGCTAGTGGTGTGAATGACTATGTTGTATGCGTCGGAAGTAAGAGGCGCCGAGAACACCATGCGCTGAGAGTGGTTAGTGGCTGAAGGCGCTGAAGGAGAATATAGATATGAGTGCCTTGCGTCGAAGGAAAGACCAGCGCCAACCTACGGTGAGGGGTAAGTCGGCATTATCATCTTGTGAGGGATAAGCGGCAGTATATATATAGGCGAGTTCAATTATTTTCAGACATTTCGAGAACTTAAGTCGGTTCCATCTTTCAGAGAAACCACCAGAGAAGGAAGAGGAAGGTGTTCTTATAGTTTTTGGGCGAAATTCTACCTGTTTTGATGCTGAAATCCGAACTGGAACAAGAGATCGATTGCAGACGCATAGACTGAACAGTGGTTGTTGTTTGGAGTAGAACGACTCAAGGAAGCCGAGTTTGAGGCTGAAATTTCGAGGTTAGTAAGTTAACATAATTCTTAACAAGTCTTATGAAGGATGGTTGAGCTGAAACCGAAGTTTATCACATGAATCTTTAGGAAAAAGCAGCAACTAGAGAACTGCTATGCAATCCAGAGCAACGCGGAGTGATTTTGGCATAACTGAAGAACGGAAAAGAGTTAAGCCTTGAAATCTTGAGGTAAGCTGTGGGACTTAATTCTTTACAAGTTTATAGAAGAGAAGAAATCTTAATATGGGCTGGAAATGCATTTTTAGTAGGGATTAAGTAGAGACATCAAAGCTGTAATAGTCAACTTTGTTAAGGAGAAACTAAGGCTCAAGTATTGATATAACAGCAATGAGCTGCACGTAAAGTGTTCTTGGAAATCAAGGTATAGCAGAAGGGTAAGGGACAAGTCGTAGTTGTAGCTTTAGAGTTAAGACTTGAGAATAAACTAATGAAAGCTTAACCGCATGATGTGCTACAAACACTGAGCATATGATAAGTTGTTGTTTATGTTCTTGTGAATGGAAAAGAAGTATAACAAGGGAAAATATCTATTTCAGGCTAAGAGGAAATAGGGAAGGCATATAATCCACTCAAGGCCTAGGAAGATTGTGAGTGACACTCCTTTTACTTTAAAACGATTTTGTTGAACATGATAGTTCAGTTTTCCAACGAAATGTGAATTTGTGATTAAATGATTTATGAAGCATATTTATGTTCTTAAAGCTATTGAAAAGTATGTTCATGAAATGTTATTGATATAATAATTGCCCTGTATTCTTATGAACGATTTGTATACGAACGGGTTGTATAAAATGTTGTTTCTAAAGAGGAAAATGTTTAGAGGAGGCTCAATGCTAGTAAGGCATGTGAGTTTCCCTGGGACCCAGTACTTGGGCAACTCGCCTATAAAATGTTTTAGAGGAGGCTCAATACTAATAAGGCATGTGAGTTTCCCCGGGACCCAGTACTCAAGGACATGAGAAGGTACCTGGGCAACCCGCCATATTCCTATGTGCACATAGAGGTTATATGCTGGTGCGTTAAGTCTTGCTTCGCATCGAGCCTTATATGTTTTCGACGTTTGGGTGTTGAGTTTTGCTCCACTTCAACTAAGGGAAAAATATTGTATCTAAACTGTTTCCTTATGATTTGTTTAAAAATCATGTATGAATTGATAAGGGCAATTAAGTTTGTTTTAACTATTGTATTTAAGTGATTGCATGTTTTATGTTGATGTTGAACTCAGTTTTATTACTGATGATTTCCGAACTAAAATGTTTTGTTAACATTGTTACTCACTGGGCCTTTAGCTCATGTTTCAATGTTTTCTTTCCCCTCCAGGTAGCAAGGACGTTTCTGGTGCTTTGCCTACTTCCACTCGCCTTGCTTAAGCTTCGAGCCTCCGGAAAATCTGACTTGTTGAAGTGTTATTTGTATGTTAAACTTTAATTAGGTGGCATGTAGATATGTATGTACAATTATCAGGGTTTGAACTATGGGACATGTAAAAGAGTTGAGAAAATTCGTTTTTGGCTTGTATATACTTTTCTATATGTGATGTTTAAAATGTCTTAGGATGTGGAAATTACATTATGAACAGTTTAGAATGTGTGTGTAGGAATGGATGGTATATGTCACAAGAGGGGTGATGTATACTGTTCTCACGTCTCCTTTCAGGTCATGCAGGTAAACTTGGGAGGAGGTGTGACATATCATAAACCTCTCATTGAATTTCATGTTGTAACATACACCACCGTTGAATTTTATATTGTAATATCCACCATTTTATGTCCATTATGTTCTATAAATAGTGGTGCATCATGCCTTTGTTAAGACACCATAATTGAGTTGTTTTCTTTACTCTCTAATTTTCTCTATTTTGTTCTTTACTTTACTTCTTTTTGTTCTTGTTTTGTTCTTGCACTAGTCTTTTTTTACATCATGTTATCGGCACGAGTCCTACCACTCTGAAGATTTTGTAGAGATTAGCTTTGATTCATTGGAATATCAAGAACGCTAAAGACTCTTCAGAATTTTTCCATAATTTTTTAGGTAGTGAGTATTTTGATTTTGGTGATTTGGTTTTATTTGGGTTAGAGGAAAGAAAATTATATGTACGTGTTTGATGTATTCATCATTGGTTTTCTCACCACCACCATTCATCTTTATTCTATTCAAACAAAAGTCCAAAAGAAGGCGAATATTTAAAATTTTTCATATATGCAACGTATGTAGATTTTGAAATTGAATTGAAAATTTGACGTTAATTAGATTTTTGCATTATATCAATTTCTAAATTTTATGTATTTTTATGAGTTTTTTTTTTTTAAATTGGTTGTTAATGAGGTTTGAAATTATAAGAATTGGACTAAGCAATCATGGTGGAGATTATGATTGTACGAAAAACAAATTTTGAATATAATGTTGTGATGTATATCTGCAAACAAAAGGAATCTCCTTTTTAAGTTCTTATTTGTGTACGAAAAGACAAAATTATATGATAAATGTTTACTTGTGTGGTCGTAGCCCATGTGTATACAAACACAAGCAAGTAATCAATGGAATAAAAAAAAAAATGGTAGTGTTTATTCTTTTGATTTGGTGTTTAATATGCATGAAGAAACGTTTGGTAAAGAAAAATTTATACGGTCAATCAAGAATCATCTTGAGTTTAAATTCTAGTAATTTAACTTATCTTCAATTTTCTTAAAAATACCAAATTGTAAATTGTCATATATGTTTAAAATTGTTTGATACTTTATGCATAGAGCATGTCATTTATACATTGTAAATTAAGGTCTTATTTTAGATTTAATTAATATTTTACTAATTAGTTTATATTTACCAAAATTTGAATAGAAAAATTGAATTAGGATATGTTTATCTTTCATATTTCTAATCGTTAGAAGTTTTCTAATAGGGATTAAAATTCTCTCCTATATATATTATCATTTATCTATTAAGATTATCTTCTAATAATATTATATTTTATCTTTCAAATATGATTAGAATAAATATTTAAGACTATCTTTAATTTTATTTTGAAAAGTTTAAGATTTTAAAATATTAGAGATTATTTCTAGGGAAATTATCTTAAATGGCAAAACTACTGAAAATATTTACAACTAATAGCAAAATACACAGTCTATCTATGATAGACCGTGATAAATCGCAGTAGACTACTATTTGTGTCTATCGTGATATAGATAATAGTCTATCGCAATCTATCGCGGTATATCACAGATAGACAATGAAATTTTGCTATATTTATAAATATTTTGATTCATTTTGCTATATTTGAAAAGAACCCTTATTTCTAAGTAAATTAGTTTTTTTAAGATTAAAAATAAAGCTCAATGATTCACTTGAGTAATTAATATATTAATTAGCTATTAATTAAAAGATTAATAAATTAGAAATAAACAAAAATTGACTACTCTATCTAAGGATTGTTCTGGCTAGGTTGAGGTATTTAAGTTGACCATAAAGGAACACCTTTACCTGGGAATTAATCTGGGAGTTGAATTAGTCAAATTTTTGTCATGCAAATATCAATTTCTTTGATTGTTGGATATTCAAATTATTCTCATGTAAATAAATTTACAAACTTTTGAAATTTATAGTGGTTATATGTATTCGATTAAATTCTCCCATCGCAAAAGTTTATGAGGTTACATATAATAGTTAATTATTCTTCCTAAAGCTGGTTTTGATTTAATGCACCTGAAGTTGCATAAATCTATTAGTGCTCATTGTTTTTGCCTTGCACCTATAGTTGCACATATTTTAAATTAAGAAATGCTTATAAACTAATAAACATATATTACTTTCATATACCATACCAAAGATGCTTCTGCTCTTACATTAGCAATTTGAGAAAGAAATATGAAAAACATTGTGATGACACATTTATCTAATCTCTTTTGAGGTTGAATAAAACGAATGAGCATATAATAATGGATTTTTCAGCTAAATAATTTAATATCATTCCTTGAAGTGAATGTTTCAATATTTAATAATTGTGGTCGGAATCATGTTATAAAGGAAGAAATAATTATTCTATTAAAACCAAACACATGTAATGTTTTGAAAGAGGATTTTATTTTTCAAATGTGATGCAAAAGAGAGAATAATATTGTTCCTGCCGTACATTAAAAGTCTTTTTGAAAATTAAAATCCTCAATATTTAAAAAGAAAATGTGGAAGCAAGTTTTGAGAACTTAATTGGATCTCTTGAAGAGATAACTTATCTTTTTAACCTCTAAATATGATATTATTTGGATGTTATTAGTTTCTTATAAAATCTCCTAAAGAGATGATTATGTTTTTCGACCCACTTGTATATGAGATATTTGGATTTGTTTCGAATCTTCTAAAGAGAATAGGAATAATTAATATTTATGTTTTGCATCGTCTATGCATATTTTGGATCTCTTGAAGAGATAACTTGTCACACCCCCTCCCGAGCTACCCTCTTAACCCAAGAAAAGGTGTGACGACAGAAGATATTGACCCTTTTTCGACATCTACTGTCAACTTAATTCTCTTCAAATCCTTACCAAGCACTTGATAACAAAATTATAACTCACATCCAAGCCATATGTAATAATCTTAAGTTTATAATAATATCAACGAAGTTTTTACACACTTTCACTCCTTAGACCCAGGTATGTATAATGCTAGGTCTAAATATTTACAATACACAACTAAGTAACAAATCCAGACGAGTTTGACGTGTAGGCTAAGCACCCCGGATCCGCTCGCTACCTGGAAAGTAGAAAAACATTTGAAAATGTGAGCTAGGTTGCCTAGTGAGTGACAGTTTTAGAAAACTATGCTTGGCTTTAAAGCTCAACGAACTCATGCTTGATAATCAAATAGTAAAGTTTTTGGAAACTTATAAACACTTGTATATTTTTGAAAGATTTTCCCTTAGTTGAGGCGGAGTAAACTCAAAGCTGCTCAATGTCAAAAATAACCTTAGTCCGGGTGGAGTAATCTCAACACGCCCAACGTCAACAACAACAACCTTAGTTGGGATGGAATAATCTCAACATACCTAACGTCGAATAACCTTAGCTGTGCGGAGTACTCTCAACACAACAACGTTGAATTTACCTCTATGTGCACATAGGAATTATAACTCGGGTTGCCCGTGTACCTTCTCTAATCCTTCAGTACCGGGGTCCTAATATTAAGGCTGCCCATATGCCGTCTCTATGTCCTTCGGCATTGGGGACCATCTATTATATTCAGGCTGCTTATATGCCTTCTCCATGTGTTTCGGCATTGAGGACCATCTTTGAAAATAAAGCATGCTTTCTATTAATTAAATCATTTGTAAATATGAGACAAACAATTCTTCAGAATTTTCAAAGTATTTCTAAAACACCATGCTTTTCACAAAGCTCACATCATAAACATCATGCTCAAAATCATGTAAAAGCATGTTCAAAATCATATGAAAAGACACATGCTTTAAAAAATTCAACTCATGCCAAAAATCTCATATTTTGATAATAAATCAAGCATACTAGAAATATTGAGATTATAAATCATTTTAAATGAAATTATGTCACCCACAACTTGTCCTAGGTTCTTAGTGGGTTATATGCTTCCCTTAGCTCTACCCTGCCTTGAATAAATTAATTCCTTTGTCATATATGCTTAAAATTCTCTTCATGGCATAATTTAAGTCAATTTAGCTAAAAAAGGCTCACCCACAAGCAAAAACTAACCAAAATATCCAAAAGTTGCAAGCTGCCTTCAACAACCCTGCAACATGCTCACCCAGCCTGCCTAACCTCAAATATGCGGCATGTATGGCTCATTCTTGATGTTCATATTGCATGTTTAAGGTTCCTCCATTCAAATCACATGTTGTTCAAGTTTACACTAACCAAAGAAGAAGAATTATGTAAAGTCAGGTGGAATTTATGAAGAATCAAGCTTCATTTAATGAACAAAGACTTCAAGATACTTCAAATGAGATGTCATTTACTCTTGGATGGTTACAAATGCATGGAATATGGATGAAAAATACTAATCTCGAATTTATTTTATTTATTAAATGTATTTTCAGTTTTGAGTCATTTTATATATTTTTATGTTACAATTAGATCATGATGGTCATTAATTATGAGTGTTACAACTTTTTGAATGCCTCATAGAATGTCTAGGGTTAGATTTTGAGGCCGTTCAAAAAAGGAGACATGGAAGAGATTTAAAAATGTAATAAAAGAGCCTTTAAGCTTTCTTTTAATCTTGTACTATGTTTCTTTTGCAATTTTATAGTGTTTAGATTGAATGTTCAAAATCATTCAAGCTTGACTTGATCGATCTTGCTTGTGGAGTGGTTCAAAGATACATTTAATAAATATAATAAATTGGAGATTAGTATTTTTCATCCATATTCCATGCATTTGTAACCATCCAAGAGTAAATGACAACCCATTTGAAGTAGCATGAAGTTTTTGTTCATTAAATAAAAATTGATTCTTCATAAATTTCACTTGACTTCACATAATTGCAAGTTCTTCTCATTGTGAATCTGGATAGCATATTTTTTGCATTCTTGGTGTCTTTCATGATGTTCATATGGCATTATTGAGGTTCCTCTGTTCATATCACAGTGTCCTCAACATGGTTATCCAGATTGATTGCAAATTCAACTATTCTACAATGGGTTGTCAAGTTCAACAAAATCCATCCTAGATGCTACCACTAGAGGTTCTATCTTTTCTAAAACCGCTCAAGAGGCCTATACCATACTAAAAGACTTGGCCACCACATCTTACAATTGGTCATTGATAGAGGATTTCTTCTCTTTGATGTCGTTTTAATTCCCAAAGAGAATCTTATCAAAATAAATTTATAATATCGAACCCTACTCCTATTACTACGATGGTGTAGTAATAGTGGCAAGTCCATGTTGAACCACAGGGACAATAATCTTTGTTAAGTTACGCTAATTTTCTAATTAAAGCGATAAATTGGGGGGGAGGGGGGTTGTGTGGATTAGAAATGGGTATGAAAAAGAAAATTAAAAACAACAGGTAAATGTAAATAAGGATAAGATAATCAAGTTCTCAAGAGCAATTGGATTCCTATGCAATTTCTATCACCGACTTATTTAACTTAACTAAATTAATCGACACTACGGGCAGCCAACCAATCGAATTATGATAAACAAGCGCCCTAATTATTAATTAAAGCCCAATCAATCTACAAGTTTTGGGTCCTAATTGGGTTCGATAGCAATTAATTAAAGCCAAGAACGAGCGCATTAAGATTAAAAGTTCCATTGTGTGATTAATTAATGGGATCTAACTCAATTAATCAATTTTTCATTGAACCTAGGTTTAGCATACATTCTAAGTTATAAATACCTAGTACACCTAGCATGTATACTAAGACCCTTGCTACTTATCGATTTTAAGCATAGACGAACACAAAGGAAACACATGAGCAAAATTAATTAGCCAAGACATATATTCAAGGGGAGGGGCATCAATCCATCCAAAAATATAGATCTAAATTTGCACAAGATTCAAAGAACACAACCATAATATGAAATTTTTGATAAAAATTAAATCTCAAGACATTACATGGGATTTTGCTCTCAAGAACAAGAAATCAACTTACCTCAACATCTCCATAGACAAAGAAATTGAAGAAGAGAGCATCCAATCCATGGCTACGACCCAAAATAAAATAAAAATCCTAAGTTAAAAGTGCTGGAAATATGTAGGGAAAGAAGAATTTTGGAAGAAAATCCAGCCTCCATGGGGGATTCAACCTTATTTTTGCCTCCTTAAACCTTAAAAATGAAGAGATTATTTATAGAATCGGGCAGAGTCTCGCTACGCTCTTGGAGAGCGTCGAGACGCTCTAGGTAGAAGTCGAGCACCTACCCAAAGCATAACGACGTTACGCTGCGCTCTCTCGTGCAAGCTTCTTCGCGTGTCCGTCAATATCCAGAGCACAGCTACGCTCTCCCCAATTTTTCTCTCAGGTCTCCAAAGTAAAGTTGAGCGTAATGCTCAGCCAAGCTGCACTCTCCAAGGGCATTTTCGTCCTTTTCCATATCCTTGAGCTCTGAGTGTCCAATTTCACTTTCAATAGCTCCAAATCAACCCTGAACGGCTCGTAACGCTTCGTTATGCATGAATTGTATGTCTAATTGGAACTATAACAATGAATTGTTATTAATCTCTCATGCAAATACTTAGGTTAATAATGAAAGTTGCTAAAGACTAATCTTAATGCCATGTGACTTAAATTGGTTTCAAGATGTAAATAATCAATTAGGTTGCATGAGAAAATGTTGTTTTTTTTATAGAAAATAACCCGGATCTATGTTTCTAGACTTAAGCATATGCATTGCACTCAACTACATGAACCTTAGAATGTTGCATAATGAATTAGACAAGGATTCGATACCCTAAAACTCTCTTGACTCGTATTTCAACTTTACTTGCTTCCTTTATTTGTTTTCTAAATCACAACTTGAAGTCAAATCCTCAAATAAAATTGACTCAATTCTAGAATAAATAAATGATTTAAATCTTCACAATTGGATCCTCAGTGGAACAATATTCAGACTTTCACTGTCTTATATTATAACTTGACCCGTGTACTTACGGCTTGCATCTGGACTCGGTTTGTTGGTTGGACCACAAACCAATTATTCATTAGAGAATCAGTGGGACTTAAGGAACAAGAGGTAAATTAGGGGTAAAATGGTAATTTTGACCTAGCTGTAATTACGAACAACTTGTTAATGATCGACTCACTAATCATGGTTATATCAAGTGGACAAAAATATATCTGCAGTGTCGAGTGCAGTTAGTGGGCTATAGTGGAGTGCCAATAGTTAACAAATGTTAATTAAATAAGTTAAAGAGTTTAGCCGGTTAATTTTGGATCGTTGGAGCTCATGATCTGTAAGTTCATTAGGTCCCCTTGTTAGCTCATGAACTATACCTTAGAACAGTATAATGAAAGAATTTGAACATGTTTAAATTCGATAAATGAACAAATTTTACGGTTTGTTCGTTTAATTATGAATTAGACGAAATTAGGGAGTTGGAATATTTAAATAGGATTTAAATATCATTTAGATTAATAGAGATTTATCGGGTTATAAATTATCAGGACAAGTGGAGAAATTATTAATTTAATATTTTATATTAATTTAATATAATTAATTAAATTGTTTAATTAATTATTTGAATTAATTAAATGAAAAATTGAAATTGGAAATTTCAAATTACATGGAAGCATGAGGTGTTTTATTTTAAACTCTCATCATCTCCTCTTGTTCCACCTCCTAATTAAATGGATTAATCACCTTGAATAGTGTATGGTTGCTGAAATTAGCTAAAGTTCTTAAAATATGAGAAAGAACACAACTCTTAAAAACATTGTTTTCTCTCAAATTTGCTCTAAATTCATCAAGATTTGGATCCCACAATCCATTCCAAGACCAAAAAATAACAAGAAAGACTCTTGTGGTAGTCCAGGAAGTGTTCTTGATCAAAATCTTGGAGAAGATAGCTTCCATTTTGAGCTACAACAAGTAAGCAATTATCTTCTATTTTTTGGTTTATAGAACTTACATGTTTAATCCTCAAAATTAATGAAATTAGAGTGCTTTTGATCTTTGTTGCTTCCGTTGTGCTCTCCCTTACTCCATCAACATTATCATAAAAAATATAATTTTTTCTCTCTTCCTTTAATCCAACTTAAAATAAGTATTATAACAATTAGTTAGGTATTATCATAAACAATATATAAAGAAAACCATCGTATCTTCAACGTATCCATATCTTAGTTTTTTAAAAATTGACATATAGTCATATCCTATCATATGCATGTATGTGCTTCTTAGATTTTAACGGCTATATATATTTACACAAATAGATATACTGATATAGAAATAAAACTTGATCAGAAAAATTAATGTTCCCAAAACCATGGCTATTAGGAACTCAAATCTGGCTTTGATCAAGTTAAGTTTCAATATCACAATTCCAACCAAGATGTGGTGTGACAATCAAACTGCCCTTCACTACATCCAACCAATATTTGGTGAGCAAACTAAACATATTTAAATTTATTGTCATTTTGCTCAAGAAAAAGTACAACAATGTTTGATATTCAATGAATAGCTGAAAACTGAGAGCAATTAGTAAACATCTTCATGGAACCTTTAGATGGAGTTTGAATAGAGTACCTTTGTAACAAATTTGGCATGATTAACATATATTCTCCAACTTTAAGGAGACTGTTGTAACAAAAAGTACAACATATGCATAAATATAGGACCTTATTAGTCTTTTGTCCTCTATTGTAATTTTAATATTCTTAGTTTAGGGGTTCCATGCACTCCTATTTATTTAACTCTAATCTATAGAATGAGTTTCCAGTTCTCTCATATTTTTGGATCTTACGTTATGAATATTCGACGTCACTCCAATAAATTACAAATAATGTGAGGCAACCACCAGAGTTTTGGCTATCAATGAACAACAAAGACCCCAAATGAAAGGAAAGAGTTGAGAAGAACCCAAGCCAGATTCATATCCCTTCCCATAGGGTGAAGTGAACTACGACATCAGCTTCTTAGAAGCTCGAGGACCGGACGAGGATTTGATTTTGAACATCCTGGAACGTCATCACATCCCTTCCCCATAGCCTGCTTATACAAATTATTGGACATTCATTACCATGAGGGGGAAAAAGGGAATTACTGTGATGTGTTTTCAACTTCATGAGCATACAACATTTTTTTTTTCATGCAAAGAAAAAGTTCGAGTCTCCTTGAGTTTCGCAGATGAAAATCGATGATAACCAAAATGTGAAGGAAGAAAATCAATGGTCTTACCAGCAAGCTATTCCAACGGCGTTTGCTCCCTCCTTATCTGCCTTCTGGTCATCTCCAACATGCACAGCTTTGTCAGACGTGACTCCAAGTTGATCTAGAACAAACAATCCTATGTCATTTTTTCTAGAAAATAAGGTATACCTTAACTGAAACTGAGACAGTTTCCAGAGCCTTTATTCCCAACTCGATTAATTTCTCCATGCATGATTCCAGTTTTTATGGACAGGAGAGATATCATCCATGAAACTAGGGAATAAATTAACTCAATTAAAGTTTTAGTAACTACGGTTGGTCTCCAAAAAGAATATTGGTGAGACTAATGTGTACCTAACGCAGCTTCAAATATTTTTCCATCTGGTTTCTCAAATCCAACTTCTGCCGATATTATAACAGCGTCAAATCTGCAAAACAAAATTCTCATCTATTTTTCTAATTTAACAGTAAAATTCCCAGACGAATATATGTGCTAGGTAAAAAGAAAGATGAAGTCATTAAACAGACGAAGAATTGGTAAAGAGAAACATGGCCCCTCACATATCTAAAACATTTAGATCCTTCAACAGCTTCCTTAACCGAGTGTCAAAATTGGACACAACAGCCAGCCTAACTGTGGAAAGAAACCCATGGCATTAAAAACACTATGGAACAAAAATCCTGCATCCATCCTTGATGGAGATGAAGGAAGAACTTTGAATTTAACCTCCAGCATCTTTCAAAACACCCAGGGTGGCATAAGCTCCATCTGGAAGATACCATGCATCACCATTCGCATAGTACTGAAAAGATGCAAACAGAGTTCATTTTAATGATGACAAACAAAGAGCCGGAGAAAATAATTGATGTTTTCCTGTATTCCTATCAGACAAAATAAAAAAGATGCAAACAGAGTTCATTTTAATGATGACAAACAAAGAGCTAGACAAAATAATGTATGTTTCTTGTATTCCTATCCACTACTAGTTCTGTCTCTTTGTTTTTTTCGAAAACGATACCAAACTTTTTATTAAGAAAATGAAAAGAGATTAATGCTCCAAAATACAAAAACCAAAATAAACCACATAAATTAAAGTTACAAAAAATGCAAAAATGTTGATATAACATTAAATTTGCTTTCACTCATCAACCTAAGCTTTTGGGCCAATCGGTGATTTAACATGTAAAAATATCAAGAGTAAGGGAAGTTTCTCATTGCATTTATTATTTTTCCTTGTTCTGTATTTCCATTCTTTTATTTGTCTCCTTTTCTTCCCTTGATACCGTTGGGATTCTTTCCTTATCTTGCTAATTCTCTTCCCTTTAAACAGGTAAAGTTGTATCTTTGTATTTATATAGCAGAAAAATAAAGTTCTTCAAATCTTCGTAGTATCAGAGCGTCACATTTGAAGTTCCTCCGTGGTAGGTTTCATGAAAGAAATCCTAACTTTGCGTCTGAGTTGAACACAAAACCATTATTTTCAAGTAAAAATCTCAGGTTCGTGTCAAAAGTTGAACACCAACTGTGGGTCGTCGACTAAATCCATCAACTTCAAGTCAGAAGATTGCAACCGTGGGTCATTGACTAATTCCATCAGTTTTGCAGTCAATTCCATCAGCCTAGAGGGTCACCAATAGCAAATGAAAAATCTGGAATCAACGAAGGCTTTTGGAAACTTGAATCTGGAATCATAGGTAACCGACAAAGGCTTTCTGAAATTTGAACCTGGAAATTGTAGGTCACTGATGAGTGTTGCAAATTTTTTAGGCCTCGCCATTTTTTTAGCTTCACAGTAATTTTTTCCTAGGTGCAGAAGTTTCAAGCTTGGGTCATTTTGTCTGGGCTTGGTTCATTTTGTTTGGGTCTGGATGATCAACTTCTAGTTATTGTGTTTTTGTGGAAGGCAGTTTGGTTTCATGGAAGAGTGAAACAAAATGTAGTCTCACAATCCAGTGTTGAAACAAAATACAAGCTGTGGCACAATCAGTTTGTGAGATGATGTGGGTACATCAACTCTTGATGGAGTTAGGCTTCAATATTATGGTTTCGACCAAGTTGTGGTGTGACAACCAAGCTGCCTTTCATATTGCATCAACCCAATATTTAGTGAGCAAACTTTATATTGAAATTGATTGCCATATTTTTTTTAGAAAAAAATACAAAAAGTTTGGTGTTATGTGAAGACTGAGAGCAATTAACAGGCATCCCCACCAAAGCTTTAAATGGAGTTGATAGATTGCCTTTGTTGTAACAAGCTAGGCATGATCAACATTTATCAAATTTATGCTCCAATTTGAGGGGGGGGGGGTTATAGTATATAGGTAAATATAGTAGCTTATTAGTCTTTCGTCCTTATTTGTAATTTTATTATTCTTAATTAGGGCTTCCATGTATTCCTATATATATTGAACTCACATTTTTGGGTCTTACATCATCACATCCCAGCTTCTACAAATATCTTGAACTGAAGAACGACCAAAGAGCACCAATAAAAAGCTTTGAGATGAGATGAATCAAATCTATCTGAATGAGAAAGATAGAATTCTGAAATTTTTGTTAGATTTCTTTCTAACCATAATTCAACAAAATTTGTCGATTTCTTTCCAACCATAATTTTTATAGAAGAGTTTTAACTATATTAATACAAAGAAGATTTGCCACTAAAGCCAATAATATAGGACCTGTAAGAATTCGAAAGACATTCTTTCAAATTATTTGGGAAGACCCACTGAAGATTGAAAAAACTGAGTAGCTGGTACGAGGTTCCTTTACACTGGAGCCCATTTTCATATAGCTTGTTACACCTTGTCCACGGGCTTGGTTAATTGGTTTATAGATTTCAATGGCTTGGTTTACATATTTACACAAATAGATAGACCACTACATAGAAATAAAATTTGATCAGAAAATTTAGGTTCCCAAAACTGTGGCTATTAAGCACGCAAATCATTTTCTATGAAGTAAAATTGACCGTGGAAATAATACTAAAACGGTTGCTCATAAAACATCACCTGATAGACTTCTTCAAAGTAACTATCATCAGAACAACCAGTGGCTTCTGAAACAACAAGTTTCCAAAATGGCCTTCCATCTCCCTATCAATATAGTACACAACCAACAATGGGGTAGCTTTTCCACAATAAAACATATAAAATAGTAACAAACGACTTTTTAATACTTATTCTGAAATATACAGAGGATAAAAATAATAGTACAATATTACAAGCAAATAGGTTATAGCAAGAGTGCAAAAATACAGAGGAACATGAAACAGTTAAATAAATCTTAAATCATGACTATGCACCCTGATTGGCCACTATTTCTCAGTTATAGTGACTGAGAAAGAGGAGACTTTGAAGGTTGGTCCAAGCTTTTATTACTTCATTTTTATGGGGTTTTTTTTTTTTTTTTATTTATTTTTTTTGGTCCAAGAAGGGAAGATTAACCTAGTCCAAAGAAAAAGGGAGAAAAACCAAACCGAACCGAACCAGCGTGTTTGGTTTGGTTTTTTGTCTTGCACCGGACATCGTAGTTTTCGTTTGCAGAAAATCAAACTAATCCACTCTTTTTTCTAATTGGACAATGGTTCAGGTCCATCTTTTGCAAAAACTGACTGCTTCAGCTCCGTTCTTGATTGAGAGCCCAAAACCGAGAAAACTAAACCGAAGTTCACTCTAATCAAATATATCCCATGTGCTTATTACATTTCCATTGTACATTCTTTAGAAAGAAGTAAGACAAAAATGTATATTGACGAAGAAAAGAATACAAAAATATGAGAGTACATAAAAAAAGAGAAAAAATCAATTTATACCCCAAACTTTGGGGTTTGTATCAATTAAAACCCCAAGCTAAGAGTATCAATTTAATCCTAAACTTTTATAAATGAATCAATTTAGATCCTCTATTCGTGATTATAACTATCTTCACTTGATTCTATTTAAAATCAACGTAAAATCACCTAGAAAAAATATTCGTTCTCCCAAAATCTTACCAAAGTATCGAGAAAAAAATATTTGGTAAAAACCATGCTTTAATTGATACAAATGAAAGAACTTACAATGGCACACAAAAAACAAGTTACATGGGAGGAGTTCCCAACAAGATACCAGAATAAACAACAATCCAAAAGAATTACGCCAAGCTAAAACTTATGAAAAGGCTAATGAACAAACGTCCATAAAGATGCATTAAACCTCACCTCCTCCCGCACCTCCATCGACTTCTTCAACCCTCCAAAAATTCTACTATTCCTCCTGATCCACACTCCCCACAACCAAAAAAAAGAAAGAAAAAAAAAAAAAAGAAGAAGAAAAAGGTTGCCACAGGACTCTTCCTTTATCATGAATGGGAGAATTCATCAGGACTTCCTCCATCATAGAATTTTACCTATTATGCCCCACTGCAATATCAAACACCCAAAAAGCCTGTTCCAAAGGGAATAAGCAAACTGGCAACCCAACAAATGATCAAGATTCTCCTCTTGTCATTGACTGTTATACTCCAAGTGGTAAAAAACTATTAAAAAGGTGACTGGGTAGTGTGGATTTTTGGACAAGAAAGTGGATGGACACTCCGGCAAAGGAAAACCAACTCTCTCCAAGCATATTTCAATCTTTCTTGTTCTTGTTATTTTTGTTTCTCGTTGTCCTCTTGTTTTGCTTTGGCTAAGGACATTTGGTACTGAGACTTTTTTTTCTAAACCAAACCCACAAAAAAAGGAACTCCCTTTACAAGAAGGGACACCACTATCGAGACTATCTTAAATTAGGGTTGGCAAAAAAACTTGCGAGGCCCCGACCAGATCGGGTCCGGGAATCCTCAGTTTGACCAGGGATGGGGGTCAAACTGGGGAGATTCCCTGGGTACTCGTCCGAGATCCCGGGGGGGGGGGGGGTGGGGATACCCCTCGGCCCCAACTCCACCCCGATATATCCCCGACCGTCCCCGTATATATAAATATATATATATATATATATATATATATCTATCTCGCTCTCGCTCTACTTATTGGTAGTAATTTCATCCTACATTTGAACTTACAGTCTCGCTGTCTCTCACAGTCTCGCTCGCTCTCCCAATCTCGCTTGCTCTCCCCATCTCACTCTCGCTCTATATCGGGAAATGGGTCCCCGCATGGACCCGTTTCCCCGACGGGGAATCCCTGCCCCCTTCCCTACCTACAAATGGCGGGGATGAGGGTAAATTCCCACCCCCGTTGCCAACCCTATCTTAAATTGGTTGTTCCATCATTGTTTTCTTTGTGTTAGATTGGATAGTGCATTCTTTTACCTTGCAGGTTAACGTTAGGAAAGGAGGTTCCTAATAGGCACACCAATGAGGGCATAAAACAAAGGAAGATTGTCACCAAGTATAATCTTGTATCCACTCTGCCATGTAAAACTTGCCAAGCAGATAACTTCAATTTCTAAGGAACTTTCACCTTCCAAAAAGAGGAAAAAATTGAGGTTCCTGAGTGGGAGAATGAGAATTAAGAGCGAGGAAAAGTGACCAGCACGAGAAACCCTCGGATGGATTAGGAGCCCAAAACCAAACATCCCTTCTCTTCTCCCAACTTATCGATGATAACAAAAACAATGCTCAATACCTCCAAAAGACTCACATTCAATGAGAGGATGACAAAATATATATATATATATATATTATACGTCTTCCTAAATAAGTAGAGAAAAATGGATGAACACGAGAAGACGAAACACCACTCATATTAGTGAAAAATTTCTATTATCTACATTAATCCATACGTTTAAAGAAGTCTTATACATGTGTGAAAACTATGCATTAACGATTTAGAAATGGAATCCTGATAGAGGGTCTAAATTGATTCACTTATATGAGTTAAGAGTTTTAATGTATAGAAGTATTATTTTGAGGTTTTAGGTGATACAACCTTAAAGTTTAGTTCAGATAATTTTTTTCCAGAAAAAAATATACCCAAGCCCCAAAGTAAACATAGATTACAAGGGAACATTTTGATGGATAGAATCATTAAAAAATAATAACAAAATAAAATAAAAAGTAGACACCTTGGACAAGGAGCTCGAACAGGTAACTAAAGAAAAATCTAACACCTTTTCAACATCTCTACCCTCCCTGTCCAAATCACAACAATTGCTTCAAGCCATATCTCCTCCTAAACAATATGATAGCATAAACCATTTTGGGGGACCAATTAGCCTTTGAATATAAGAAAACTGTTGCATTATGAGGCCTGTGGCCTTACGAACTATATTCTAATTCAATAGTCGATCACGTAAATCTATTAGCAACCAAGCACTACTCTATGTAGGCACAAGTTAGCAGATCACGCAAGTCGTGCATTTCCTCAACTTAGAGAGATAGAGGAACAAAACTTCGGAATATAGTCTATTCTTGATTTGACTCTGCATGCAACTTAATCAGCTAACAATAAAGAGAATACAAACCTTGTAACGTAGCTTTTGAGGCCACAGACCAGAAAACGCTCTCCTAAATCCTTGCTTTATCTCAGCAGGAGTGCTAGTTAGACCTAAATTCATCGTAATCATGATAACTAAAAGAAGAATGAAACTTATTGATGAACAACAGTAACTGAATTATTTGATTTTCTTGAACATGAGACAATAACCAAATTAAACTGTGAAACGGCAAACTTTAAAATGCAAGGAAAATTAAGGTATACTGCTAGTTAAATAGCAGCAGATAAAAAACTAATAACATTAATTGTCCACTCCAAGTAGTTAAGTACTAAACCATAGTCACTGCCCGTAATGCGTTTGAATCATGAGTTCTATTTGATGGGTATGGATAATAAATATTTGAGAGTTGAATATCTAAAAGTTAAATGTCTAGGATAATAGGATATTAAATATTTGTATTTGGATAGGTAGAATAATTGATATCTGAGAATTAAATATTGTGTTCGTTTTTTCATTTTCCTTTTTTTTTTTTTTTTTTTTTTTTTTTTTT
>QLSR01000084.1:966131-1015442 GCA_031780015.1 Citrullus colocynthis
TTTGAATAAGAAACAATTTCCTTTGACAGTATGAAATTACAAAAGGGAGAGATCCCCGAGTGGTGTATTACAACACATCTCTCCAATTGGAAAGAAGGGAAGCAAAGCTCTAATAGTGGAAGATAGGAGTATTTGCACCAAGATAGAATCAAATTAATTATATAATAAGAAAAAAAAAACGATGGTAGGGGAGTTTCTCATCTTTGAAAATTTTCTTGTTTCTTTCTTGCCAAAGAGTTCAACAATAAGCACGAATAAAATTCTAGCAAAGTGCCTTTTTCTCATCCTTAAAGGGATAACCACCAAGTGTATAAAACAAAAGTTGTTGTGAGTCCTTTGGTATGGGTGCAGTTTGTCGAAAAGAGTGAAGAATGTAGCCCCAAAATTTTATAGCAAAAACACGTTCAACCAAGAGATGTTCTTGTTTCTGCATCCTTTTTGCAAATAGGATACCACTAGGGAGAGAGACAAAAAGGGCAATTGGCTGTGAGAGAGCGTCCAGAGGAAGAATTGGAAATATTGGAACATCCTTAAAGATGACACAATGAGAGTGTTTCAAGTTTTTTTTTCAAGAAGGAACGGAAACATCAATGCTAGCCTCAATGAAACATACATTTTCCTTATACCAAAAATGGTCGATACTCGATCTGTGGGTGAATACCATCCCATTTGTCACAACTCACATCTCATGCTTTCACAATATCATTCTGAGTGAGGCTCAAAAAGATCTTCTTATATTGATGTTTCATATGTGCAACTTAGGACTTCTTATATAGAAGAGAGACCTATTACAATACAAATAAAGGTTCTTTAGTTTCATTCCATGAAGTCTTCAGATTAATTTCATGAAGGATCATCTTTCTGTCTTGGTTCTTTTGATTGAATTTTCTTCTAGTGTAAAACTTAAACTCAAAAACTTGATCAAGATGACCGTTCCATAGTATTTATCCCCTGATTGAGAATTGTCTACACTTGGCATCAAAGGACTAATAACATTAAGTTATTTATGAGGTAGATACCTATGAGAATAGTTTCCCCCATAAATGTTTCGAATAATGCTACTTCAAATAAATGTCTATTTCTTCTTACAGCAATCCAATTTTGTTTAACAATCCAATTTTGTTTAAGAGTATCCTGACATGAAGGCTGATGAACGGTACCTTTTCTTTCAAAGAGAATACCCAAAATATTCATTAAACAATTCAATTTTGGAAATACTAAAGTTATGATTAAGAAAAAATAACAAACGGGAGTAAAAGAAAAAGGGTAGGACTGTAGGAGTGATATTTTCAAGCAAACTGCATCAAGGTATTAATGGTAATTCGACAGCCAAAGCTGCAAATTGTTTGTCTGATTAAACCCAAATGACAATGAATGCAGTCCGGAATTCAGTAAGAAATTACTGTTGGCAGTTAAAGTTCCATGCTCTTTTGCCTCTCTTCTTCCTCTAGGTTCAAACTAAGGTGAAGTTGTAGAACTCGTAATTGTGGGAAAAGAAAAAACAAAAACTCACCATATTTGGAGCCAATGGATGCGTAAGTCTCTTCAACTGGCTTGGCCAACTGCAGTAGCGTTCCACCAGCATCCAAAAGCAATGCATCATAAGCTTTATTAATTGAGCCTCCACTAACTAACTTTCAAGATAAACACAAGAAAATGAAAATTGGGTACGGATATACAGTCACAAAATCATCCCGTCCAAGCTCCTGAAGAAATCTAACCGTTTCGAATTGGCATGTGGTGGGGCTTGGAAATACTCGTTTTCCGAGAAACAGGGAAGGGCTTGAAGACTCTAAAGAAACTCCTGCCGTGCGAGCATCTAACAACGTACAATTCCATCAACCCAATGGCGCCCCCCGGCGGTTTAGGTTCAAAAATCGTGGAGAAATTTCCCTCGCCGTCGCTGGTCGCCTGCCGTTTCCCCTGTCCTTGGTTTCTCCGATGCCGTCTGGAATGCAGCTCTCTCTCCTCTGTTCAAGGCCAATACGCAAAGTCGCAAAATAGAGGGGAAATTTGTAGTATAACCCAAAATGTCAAATGACTAGTTATTTTATTTTATTTTTTTATTTTTTATTTTTTATTTATTTTATTTTAATGACGAATGACTTCTTTTAACTCCACGATAGGGTGAAATTACTAACATAAATTTGCGCATAAAAAGCCATCTCATTGTTGCTCTCTCGGTCTCTCTTCTTTTCTTCAGTCCCAGATCACTCTCCTCTCGCAGTTGAAGCTGGTGTGCAGTTTTTTCGCCGAAATTGGTTGTGGTAGAGAAGAAGAAGGAAAGAGGAAAAAAAGTTTCATCAAAGTTGCTCACTGGAAAAGAAGAGGAAGAAGAAGAAAAGAGGAAGAGAGAAGAGAGAGAAAAAAAGAAGTCACTCGCCGGAGAAGAAGAGGAAGAAGAAGTGAAGAAAAGAAGAAAAGATAAGTCACTCGCAGAAAGAAGAAGAGTGAGAAGAAGAAAGGAAAAGAATTTGAAGGAAGGGCAGATTGATAATTCCACACTTGACGATCAATTAGCAATGGTTTTTAAAAGGTGAGACATTTGTCATTTTGGGCCTCCATGGGTCATTAGTGCTAATACACTTTGAGATTGCATTTGTTTTCGTATTTGCTAAGTTCATATTTAAGAGTTAAGGTTAAAATAGTGATTTTAGAAAAAAGAGACGTCGAATTGATTTTGTCAAAATTTTTTATACCATCATACTTACCTTTCGTCCAAACTTTAAAAATGATAGTTATATATTTAAAAGTGATTTTGAATTATTAGATTATACACTAAAAGTAATTTTTTGAATTACCAAATCACCAAGAATGATATATTCTATTTGAAAAATTATTTAACTAAATAATTTTGATAAATATATATTTTATTTTATTGATTTTCTTGTTAAATTTTTATGGTTGATTAACATGTAAAGTAAGAAAAATATATCAAGATATTCAAACATAGATCTCATTTCAATCTAGAAATGATTGTATCATTATTTCAAACTATATAAGAAAGACATGAGAAATTTTACAATTAATTTTTCCTTTTTTTTTTTTTTTTTTTAACAAGGCATGAGAAGTTTTACAATTAAATTGTGAGAGAAAAGCTCATGGTAGGCGCTAAGGCAACTAGTGGGTTTGCATAAAGGATCCTTCAAGTGATCCAAGGAGGTGCGTTCGAGATGGCAACCCATATAGTGGACAAAATTTTATAAGATCAATGCTGGAATACAATAAGAAATCAATAAAGAAAAATATGGTATAAAAAGATACAAGAGAAATATGGGATTCAGAAACGTTTCTTTTGGGTTTTATGCCTTAAAATTCGTAGATAGTAAATGTAAATAATTGATCATCATTAATAAAGAGATATTAATGTTATTTCAATAAAAGTTATTGATTGTATTGTATTTGTTTTGTCTTAATGATCTTAAAATCTAATAGACTAATATCCTAGGTCGTTTATGAGTCTTAAACTGTATGTGAAGACATACGAAGATCAATTTTAAGAAATAGTCTTAAGAGTCTATAGTATAAGGATAAGGTTTAGTACCTTATCCTAGTGACACTATAGATGCGGCTTACTTTGTATTTGATACAAACGTAACGACCCAACGTGTTCATGTAGGTGACATGAGAGTGGGGTCTCTTATTACAATGAGCTTGCATAAGATCGGACCACGAAATAGTAACCACTAGATGTAACTTTGTTAACTAGTTAAGTTTCTATTTCAATAGGATGACCTAAGCAACTTACTCTTAATTCTAAGTATATTATGAACTCCTGTCCATGAGAGATTGTCCTTTGATTTGTATAGATGAGAGTGGTCGATTGCCGACTCAATATGCCTACCATTTTGGAGACAAAACCAAGTGAGGAGCTCGGAACATAATTATACAAGATGGATTTCACTCCTTCCCGACTTTAGGGAAGTAGACGAGTGTTCCCTTAAGTGGTGTCTCCTGGACTTAAACAAAGAGCCCTACCTCTCACTAGCTCGAGAGGGATTTCTGCTTAATGGTTGGACCATAAACAAGTTCATTAAATGAGCACTTGTACTTAAGGATATAAAAGTAACCCAGGGATAAGACAGTAATTTGACCCAGCTGGTGTTATGAATACTCATAAAGGACTAACTTGCCCACAGAAATATGTATGCAATGAGAAGAGTGCAACTGTGGGTTTTTAGTGGAGTGTACATAGGATCTTTTATTTAAATATTGTGGTAGAAGAAAATAATTAGGGAAATATGGTTGTTTGGAAAATATTTATAGATATATAGTAGTTTTGGAGGGGAGAGAAGGTCGAGAGCTCAACTCTCGACAAAGGAGGGAAGTTTTAGGAGGTCGAGAGTTCAACTCTCGACCAACGTCACCTATAGATTCCTTCATCCCATCGCCTGCAAATTCCCTACCGTTGTCTCTGCTCATCCCATTGCTTGCAAATTCCCTACCGCTATCATCGCCAGTCAGACATCTATGAGTATGGTCAAGGGTACCCTCGACCTACTCCCTTTTAAACCACCTTCTCATTCGCTTTCTTCTTCCCATTACTTCAGTCCCATGCTCTTCCTTTCCCTCGACTTCTTCTCTTCCAAATAGTATTCTAAACAATTTCTCCCATCCAAATACTCTCTTTTCTCCAAATTTCTCTTCTTTTCCCTCAGCTTCTTCTCTTCAGAATAGTATTCTAAAAAATTTATCCTATTTGAATACTCTCTTTTCTCCAAATTTCTTTTCAATCATAATATTTTTTACTTGAGTCACTTGAGTTTCGAGGTTTGTACATTTGCTCTATTTATATTTTTTAAAAATAATGTAAATTTTTTATTTATTCTCATACTATTCTATTTCTTTTTATAGTGTTTCTTGCTATTTGGAAAGCAAAGAACAGAAAGAGGTACACTTGTCAAATTTCTATTTTTTTGGTTAGAAAAAATAAGTTATAGATCCATATTCTCATATTATTCTATTTTTTTCGTAGTTTTTGTTGCTGATTGGACAACAAATAACAAAAGAAGAGTGATTGTTATCACTTTGAGGAAAAAAAGGTAGGACTGTTGCTGAATTGTGAGTTTCCATTTCATTTACTACTATTTTCTAAAAATATTTTATAATATTTATATTATGCTAGACATACCATTTTAAGCTAGACATGTCATTTTAATGTTCGTATTTACTTTTGTAATAGTATTTGAATTCAATAATATATATATTAATGTTATGAGTTTTTTTCTATAGTTTAATGTTCTTGTATATTATATTAGATTTACCATGTTAATATTTTATGTTGCCTTTTAAATAATACTAGTTTGTTTTTTAGTACAATATTTTTATAATTTGAGTTTGTTTTGCATTTTATATTTGTAGTTTTTTAATACAAAAAGTTTGGTATACAAGTTTGTTTTTTAAATAATATTTGATTTTTTTGTTGGTTTTTTAATTGAAATTTTTTTTTAATAATATTACTTTCTTAATTGAAAAAGAATGAGAAAACTAAAATTTTAGTTTTAGAATTTTTTTTTAAAAAATAATATTAGTTTTTTAATTAAAAAAAATTAGAAAACTAATGTTTTAGTTTTAGAATTTTTTTTTTTTTTTTTTTTTTTAAAATGATATTAGCTTTTTAGTATTAGTTTTTTAATTGAAAAAGTTTAGTCCTTGTTTAGGGTTTTCTTTTTAAAAAAATTGTTTTAGAAATTGTTTTTTTTAATAATATTTGATTGTTTTAGTATTAAAGTTTGTAGGGTTTAATAGTGTTCTTTTTATTTTTTAAATTTAGTATTACAGTAAATCTTTTAGTACGAATTTAAAATTTCTTTGCATTTTAAATAATATTAAAGTTTTTAGTTAAATTATTAGTGAGGTATATGGTTGTTTTTTTTTTCTTTTTAGAAAATGGCAGACAAATGCTTGGGATTTTTGTTGTTTAGAAATGGTCATATGATTGATGGTGTTGATTTAGTTAAATATGACCAACCAATATGTGGACGTTTTAGCATAAATGTGAACAGTGGACTTGTTTTTTAACAATTTATTGAAATGATAGGGATGTCACTTGGTGTAGATATGAGAGCAAATCAGTTAAAAATAATATACAGCCATCCTAATCTAAGTATATGTCATTTCTCATTCCTAATGAACAAGTGATGAATCTGGACATGAATATAATAGATAGCATTAGAGAACATGACCCAGTTGCAGCCCCTATGGTCATTGACAATAGCCAATTGTATAAGGGTATGATTTGTCAAGACAAAGAAATGCTACAGCGTTTGGTCTAAGTGTTTTGCTATTAAGTGTCATGCACCATATGAGATCGTGGAATCAACACTGAAGATTTTGGCAATTTAATGTAAGAAGTGGGAGGATGGTTGCAAATGACGACTCCATGCAATAAAGAAAAAATCTCATAATCTGATTGAGATTACTAAATATGTTGAGCAACATACGTGTTTTTACTCAGAACTTATTCAAAGTCATGTGCGATTAGACTCTTCAATGATTACACTAGAGTTTTGTGAAGTTTTGAGGGAAAAACCGTCCATCAGTGTGGCATAACTACAGTCTGACATAAAAATAAAATTTGGATACCACGTTCCTTACCATATGGTGTGGGAGGGCAAACGAAAGACGTTGGCTAAAGTGTTTGGTGATTTAGATGAATCATACAAACTGTTGCCAAAGTGGTTGTATATGGTCAATCATACAAATCCTGCCACACTTGTGGAGTGGAGAATAAAGGCACACCTAATGAAGGACATTTAATTCTTACTTCTATATTCTGGGCATTTGGTCATTATATAGAAGTATTTAATAGATGTCGGCCAATTATTCAAATAGATGGTACTCACTTGTATGGAACATATCGAGGAAAATTACTAATTGCTACATCATTCGATTCGAATGGGCATCTTCTTCCTCTTGCATTTGCCGTTGTAGATGAGGAGTCCGCTGACACATGGGGATAGTTTTTAAAACACCTGAAAGAAATTGTTATACATGAAGTGATATGTTTGATTTCGGATCAATGTGATGGCATCATCTCGACAGTGAACAATCCAGAAAGTGGTTGGACAGACCAAAATGTCACATAGAATTTGCTTACACCATATTGTTGGTAATTTTAATAAAAAAAAAAATACAAGTTCAATACATTAAAGAATTTTGTATATCATACTGGATGTCAGTTCCAAGTTTGCAAGTGTAATAAAGTAGTGGAAAACATCAAAAGAATAAATCGGAGTTGTATGAGTTTTTTTTTCCAACATTGGTATTGAGTAATGGACTCAAGCGCATGATGGAGGGTTTAGGTATGGGTGGATGATAACAAATCTATCAGAATACATCAATGGAGTCCTCAAAGGAGCTCGAATGTTGCCGAGAAATGCTCTCGCTCAAATAACATAATACAAATGTGTAAATTATTTTGAGAAAAGAAGAGAAGAAATAAGAGTTGCTTTGGAGTCTCGAGATAAATACACCCGGTAATAATCTTTTTTTTTTTTTTAGTAGTCAACAATTTGTTTCAAATATATTTATAATACTAAGTGAGTAAATATTTAGGTACGCACGAAAAACTTTTGAAATAGGCTGCAAGATCCAGTAAACATGAAATATAGTCATATGATGGATATGAAGGCATATTTCATGTGAAAGTCAGACATCACAACCTCAATTCTAAAGGAGAAAATATTCAAATACTAAATGTAAATGGATCTGAACGGTACTGTTCATGTAACAAGTGGCAAGCGTTTGACATTCTTTGTTTGCATTTTATGGCGGTTTGCTCACGATTTAACATAAACTATGAAGATTTCATCGAGGACTACTATAAACTGTTGACATACGCTGCATGCTACTCTCCTCAATTTCAACCTATGCCACATTAAGATTACTTAATCACACCTCTTAATATGTCTGTTTTACATCGCGACCTGTAAGCCCTAACTTGTAAAACATGTTGAGTCTTGGGAGAAGACAAGCTAAGAAGAAGTTATGTGATTATGCGTCGTAAAGAGGAGTGAAGGAGCAAAAATTGTTAAGTGTTGGTCACGGCTATGCGTTGATAAGGTTGAAGAGTTGTTATATTTTGATAGAGCTACTATGTGTTGAAGGTGTCACCATGCGTTGAAGGTGTCACACGCGTTGGAAGGGAAGTTGGAACTTGGATGGGAAAAGTTGTACTTGACCTACCATGCGTTGGTAAGGTTACTATGCGTCGGAGAGTAGCTGTATGCGATGGACTGCAGCTATAAGTTGAAAGTTGTTGCCATGCATTGAAGGCAGTTGTGTGTGGATGGCTGCTATGGGCGTTGAAGGTAGGTTGCGTCGAGGGTTGCTATGCGTTGGTGTGGTGGTGAAAGAGTCTGCGTCGGCCAATTTATTTTAAAAAGGAATGGAAGTGGAGGTTAAGTTGGCAGCATATATGTATGAGTGGGCTGAATATTTAATCATTTTAAACACTTTTCAGAGCTCGAGTCAGTTCCATTATTCAGACAAACAACGAGGAAAGGTAGAAGAAGGTGTTCATGTTGAATTCGAGTGGAATTCTATTCATTTTGGTGGTGTAACTAAAGTTGGAACAAGAAGTTTGATTGTGGTTGTGAAATCCGAGCATGGTCTAGTGTTTGGAGAAGTGCTAGCTTAGGAAGTTGAAGCTAGGGCTAAAATTTTGAGGTTAGTAAGTTAACTCAATTCTTAACCATTTCTATGAAGGATGTTTGAGTTAAATTTGAGGGAAAACATGTAAAATTGTAGGTGGAAGTGATTGCTATTGATTCGCTAGGCAATTGAGAGCAACTAGGTGTTATTTGAGAATATCTCTCAAACGGAGAAGAATCATGCTCTAAAATTTTGAGGTAAGTTAGAGAACCTATTCCTTTACAAGTTTGTAGAAGGGAAGAAGTTCCGAATTTGACTGAAAATATGATTTTTGTCAGGTAGAAGTGAGAACAAAAGGAAAGGAAGAAACTGTGGCTGTTGGGTGTCACTAGTATTGCAGTATTGCCGAGAAGTTGGAGAGTGAGTAGCGAGATACATCTAACCTAACATGCGAAGGTGGCCAATCCTCAAGAATTAAACACAATAACAATAAAAAGCATAATCATTCCAAAAAAACCATGAAAGTCTACAATATTAACATGAATTCATAAACAATTCATCAAAACCCTAAAACTGAATAGTTTTGTCACTCATAGCTTGAAGCAACATGTTCAAACAATATAAACAAAGAAAGAGTGTAAAAAAAAGGAAACTCTACTGAAAAGAGGCTCTTGATTGAGATAAGCACCGTCACAATCTTCTTGGCTCTCACTTCAGAACTCGAACGACACCACAACTATCTCAAACTCTTTTCCTCTTCCTTGCAACTAACTCACTCTTTGAACTCTTTTATGAACTCTCACTCAATTCTCATTCTTATGACTCTTCTGGTCTGTAATTTTCTACTTTGATTCATGATTAGGGCTGCTAGAAACCCCAAAATTTATAGAGTATTCCGCCCAAGAAAACTTTCCAAAAATATATTTTTTTTCAAAAAGGGAAATGAGCGCTGCGGCGCTGCAGCTATGATGCGCAGACCTGCTTTTGGGTTTTAGTGTCGCGACTTGCCCCAATTTTGGCAACTTTGTTATTTTCTTCTCTTTTTTGCCGTATTCTTGCTCGGTTTTGATCTTTTGGTCTTTTCTTCTAATTTTCCTCATTTTAACCAAAGAACCACTAGCAAACAAGTGAAATCTAATATAAACTCTCTTAATTTGATCCAGAAAGTACTTTTCAAGTGCTTATCACCACCCCAAACTTAAAGATTTGCTAGTCCCGAGAAAAGAATAAAATCAAATAATAGGAAGTTTAGATGAAGAAGTGTGCAATTGACTCATGTCTTAGAGAATAGCATTTAAATCTTAAGTAGAAACATGCAAACATATCTATATTGTTATAATCATTCAAGGCCAAATCTTGCTCTCTCATGTGTATGTGTGCAAGCCTCCTTCAATTTAAAAAGCTAGAACTCAAATTAGGACTTAAGAGAGTTTCTTTAGTTTTCCTCCTACTTTAGCTCATGCACCAATCTTCAAGCATTCATACATTTCAAGTGAGTAATATGTCCACTAAGGTGCCTTTCAATCACATATATATATATTTTTTTTCTTTCATGGGCCCTAAACTTACATTCTTTTATCTAGGGCACTAGCTTTCACACATTCACAAATATATATATATATATTTGTTAAATGTTACTCGGTGTGACCCCATCTGCTAATAAAATTAGGGGATCAAGATTAAGTTTAACATGGTTAGGGACATAATTTCTAGGACTTGATGATGATGCAGACGAGGAATTTGTCACAAAATATGTGCGAGCATTCATACTACAAATGATGGGGTGAAGTTTGTTTTTGGATAAATCGAGTCACTTCATGCACCTAATGTTTCTTCCACTGTTAGTCAATATCCATGAAGCGGGATGGTATTCTTGGCGTGGAGCGTGTTTGGCATGGCTATATAGACAGCTATGTAAAACAACAAAACCTGATGTTTGTGAAATCGTTGGGCCTCTGATACTTCTACAAATATGGGCTTGGGAACGATTTCCAACAATAGCTCAACAGCAATATGTCAATGATCATCAATTAGCTAAACGAGCCTACGATTCTCGGTATGTTATTTTAATTTAATTTAGCTAATATTCTTTATATGACTAATATAGTTAATTTAAAACCTAAAATATTAATTTAATAATATAAGTGAAGAGACCAATTTTGTGTAATTAGGTTAGCTACATATGTAGTGAGTCAGTATAGATACATGTTTGATCTGCTTCAACCTGACCTGGTACGTGAATACTAAACCCAATTAAATTTTTTATATGACTAATATAGTCAATTTTTTTATATACTTATCTTTAATATTTTTAATATAATATGTTATGTTTCAGATTATTTGGGAGCCTTACAAAGTTATTATGGACACTTTGCCCAATTTCTGTACGAGCGATCAAGACATATGGCAGACGATAAGTCCACCCATATATTTTCACATTGGTGAGTGGCATCTTCCCGAAAGGGTAACTAGACAGTTTGGTTTCCAATAGGATGTCCCAGTGCAATATTGAACCCCTACTACATGAGATTGACCTAACAACTACATATTGGTCTGAAAAAAGTTGCACATTTGGTAGTACAATGGTTCTATCGTAAAAGGTTTATTGCAATGGGCGTTTCGATTGGGCAATTCCATAGGGATGCAAGTCAAGATTACATCCTTTAGTATAATAATATTATGAGATACTACATTACTCGTCCGAGAGCAGCTTTAAGTCATTTGGTATATAATCAAATATTGTCTAATTATTTTTAATTTAAATTTATTTTAAATATTATCTAATTATTTTGTAATTCACAGAGATTGAGCAATAGTAGTCTACGTGATGTTGCACATGATCCAAATCAAGTATTTACTATATGTAGTCTTCGTGATTTGCACATGATCCAAATTTGGTTTCGCTAGTCTCGCTGGTTTTGTTTGGTTTCGCTAGTACGGATCTTGCTGGTTTTGCCTAGTCTTCGCTAGTGCAGATCTCACTGGTTTGATCAAGTCTTGTTGGTTGATTGGTCTTCCTAGTGGTTTGATCTCGCTAGTGAGCTTACTAAGACCTATTTGTTATACATTGATTGGAATCATAAGGAATCTAACAGAGAAAATTATATTATTTCAAACCGAGTAGAGCTAAAAAAGGCTTATAATCTAAGGGCCTGGGACAAGTAGTGAATGACAATTTTTTTTTCAAAATAAGCTTTACTTTACACAATGTTTTCATTAAGCTCAAGAATGTTTGTAAGCATGCTTTAAAGTTTATATTCTTATAATTTTGGTTCAGTAACAATGGCTTTCCGAGCATGAGTTTAGAACTTGATTTATACTTGAGTTGAGATTGAAGCATGCTATTTGAATTATCTTAAGTTTTATAAGCATGATGCTTGATGATTGTAGTGAAAAACTTTGAAATTCCATGAGCTCCTGTTTATTAGTAATTTATTTTCAAAAGCATGTTTAGTTTTTAAAGTACTAATAAAGGTTTCCAATGCCGAAAGACACAGAGAAGGCATATGGACAGCCTGAATATACAAAAGGGTCCCCAATGCCGAAGGACACGGAGAAGGCATATGGACAGCCTAAATTTTGTATATTGGACCTGGTACTGAAGGCTTGAGAAGGTATACGAGCAACCAAAGTTATGATTACTATGTGCACATATAGGTATATTGGACGCTATTGTGTTGAGATTACTCCACACAACTAAGGTTGTGTGTCGAGACTACTCCACCCCAACTAAGGTTGTTTTCGACGTTGAGTAGTGTTGAGTTCTGCTTTGCCTCAATTAAGGAAAATCCTTTAGACATATGTTTAACTTTTTGGTTTCCGACGATGAAATGTATACTATTTTTTATACCGTTTATCGAGCATGTTTTGCTGGGTTTGATGATGAGTTGTTTACTGTTTTATCACTGGTTTCAAGCATGATTTTGTTGAATTCTTAAGTTAAGTAAGGATTTTTTGAACTTGTCACTCACCGGACAACCTAGCTCCTGTTTTCTATTGCCTTTTTGTTTTCCAGATAGCAAGTGAAACCGAGGTTCTTAGCCACACAACAACGCGTTTGGGCCTGCTACTAGTATGTATACATTGTAAATATTTGTGCATAAGACTTGTGCTGTACATATAGGGGTTTAAGCAGTGGGAGCTTGTAATCATTTGTTGTATTAAGTTTTGAGGATTGAAAGTCTATATCTGTATGTTAGCTACCTAGAGTTTCAAGATTGATGTGTACTTGTGAATTATAAACTGTATATTAGGTGCTTGGTCGAGTGTTGAGAATTGTACATTTTGACAGTAGATGTCGTAAGAGGGTCGATGTCTACTGTCCTCACACCTTTTCCTAGGTTAAGAGAGTAACTTGGGATGGGTGTGACAATGTTCATGCATTTTATTATATTGTAAATGTTATAATGTATGATATTAATGCATGATGAATGATTTCATGAGTTATTTAATGTATGTTGATATATTAAATATAAGAAAATGAAAAAGCATGATGCAGGATATTACTTAGGTAAATATAAAAAGTTATATTTATTACTATTTTGTATATGCTTGATTGGTTTTCATGAATTCTTTAATACAAGTGTTATATTATTTGAAAATCAATCTGTATTGAGTATGACACATCCATAGTTTAATATAAATTGTTATATTAATGTCATGAAAATGCATGTAACATGATTTTCTAATTAATTAGAATTTGATTGTTAATTAATTAAATCATAGAAAGCATGTGTATAGGGCTAATCATTAAAATTTGTAATAATTATAAAATTGATGATTAGTAACCTTAAACCTATAATAAACAAGTGCATGCATACCATAGGATTTAAGGAAATTAATTTTAAAATGTTTAAAATTAATTTAGATCTAAGATCCCACTAATTTTAATAAGGTTAGAATTATGTCTTACTTTCTTTTAAAATAGTTTAAATTTGATTGAGTAGAACAAATAGGATTTAGGTTATAAGGGAACTCTACTAGTACAGTTCTATCTAGATTGAGGTTTTTGAAGATGATGATTTACGAAATTTAACTAAGTATAATAAAACCCTAGAGTAAAGACCTTTTAGAAGAGTTATAATTGGCATAGACTTAGATTCATTAGCCGGAATTTAACTAAGTATAATAAAACCCTAAAATCGGTAAAACATTTTAGTGGGAGAAAAATAGTATATATATGATATATCAATTTTTAGCTCTCACGTCCCTTAGAGTTCACACAGTTAGATCCATGCTCGACTTTGTGTCGCACTGTCCCTTTGGAAAGTATTTGCATAGGTCAATACCAAGGTGAATAGGGAACATGTTCATAGTAAGTGGGAGAAGGACACATGTCAACGTATCCTACGGTCTCTTTCATTAAGTTGCATCCTGAGATTCCTATGATCCGCCTGTGTGTCGTCCTGCAGGTACCACCCTTTCGGAGGGCCTGATCATAGGATTTAGAACAACGCAAACTCCAGTAATGGATAGGGTTTCTTAGGTTAATCTTCAACAATTGTCTTTTCTTACGGTAGCCTGTTGAAGCGTACCTTTAGGATCTAAAAATGATAGGGTCGCACTTGTAGGATGAATTAAGCTAGTTAATGAATCATTGACCAAACTAATGGTAGCTGAGAGCTATAGGAATAAGAGTTATTTTGGAATTAGTAATCAACTGAGATTGTCTTAATTCAAGGGAGTGGTAGTTAATCACCCTTCGGTGGCTTTTACTCTAAACCTCTAAAGTATCATCGCAAAACTTAATCAATGTTTAATTAAGATTATTTGATTGCTTGTTTTTCTGAATTGATTAGATGATTGTATTTTGTGTAATGGGTTAAAGACAAAGATAGATAAGGTCAATTGTTTGTTATTCTTTCAGCATGTCTTCCTCTATTATTGCCCTACTTAAGAACGAAAATTTAACCGGTGAAAATTATGCTATGTGGAAGTCTAACCTGAATACGATTCTGGTTATTGATGATCTGCGGTTTGTCTTAACTAAGAAGTGTCCTCAAATCCCCGCAATAGGTGCAACCCAAGCAATTAGGGATGCACATGACTGTTGGACAAAAACCAATGAAAAGGCCCTAGGTCTATATCTTGGCGAGTCTGTCCGAAGTACTCAGTAAGAAACATGAGGCCATGATCACTGCACGTCAAATCATAAAGTCCCTCTAGGAGATGTTTGGACAACCATCCTCTCAGATCCGACATGAAACCCTCAAGTACGTTTATATAATGCGCGTATGAAGGAAAACCAATTAGTGAGAGGACATCTTCTTGACTTGATGGTCGATTTCAACGTTACTGAAATGAACGACGCGGTCATTGACGAGCAAAGTCAGGTGTTCTTTATTTTGGAATCTCTTCCGAAGAGTTCAATTTCGCAACAATGCGATTATGAATAAAATAGAGTACACCATAACGACGCTCTTGAATGAGTTATAGACTTATCAGTCTCTTATGAAAGATAAGAGATCGATCGAATGAGAGGCAAATGTTGCCCATTCCAAAAAAAAAAAGGAGGAAAAGGGAAAGCTCCCGTTGCTGGGAAAGGCAAGGCCAAGGCTAAGGCGGCTGATAAGGGCAAGTGCTTTCCACTACAATGTGAATAGTCACTGGAAACACAATTGCCGCAAGTACCTTGCTCAGAAGAAGAAGAAAAAGGAAGGTAAATATGATTTACTAGTTCTTGAAACTTGTTTTGATCACAATGCCTGGATACTTGATTTAGGAGTCACTGATCATGTTTATTCTTTACAGGGAATTAGTTCCTTCAGCGGCTCGAGGAAGGTGAAATGATGCTCAAGGTCGGAATGGGAAATGCCATTTCAGCTCGTGCGGTGGGAGCTACCAAGTTGTTTTTTGGAAATAGATATTTTATTTTTAGAAAATTTGTATCTAGTTCCTAAGATCAAAATGAACTTAGTATCTATTTTTTGCTTAATCGAACAAATGCACTCAGTTATTTTTTCTATTAATGAAGCGTTTATTTTGAAAAATTGCGTATTTGTTCAGCTAAATTAGAAAACAACTTATATATATTAAGACCAATTGAAGTAAAAACATTTTTAAATCATGAGATGCTTAAAAATGCTAATACTCAGACTAAAAGACAAAAAATTTCTCCAAGTAACAATGATACTTATCTTTGGCACTTGAGATTAAGTCACATAAATCTTGATAGGATAGAGAAATTGGTAAATAATGGACTTCTAAGTGAGTTAGAAAATGATTCATTACCTACATGTGAAACTTGTCTTGAGGGAAAAATGACTAAAAGACCTTTATGTGGAAAAAGTTATAGAGCCAAAGAGGCCTTAGAGCTCATACATTCGAATCTCTATGGTCCCATGAATGTAAAAACATGAGGAGGGTACAAAAACTTCATCTCTTTTATAGATGATTATTTGAGGTATGGTTACTTATACCTAATGGAACATAAGTCTGAAGCTCTTAAAAAGTTAAAGGAGTATAATGTCGAAGTTGAAAATCTGTTAGGTAAAACGATTAAGACACTTTGATATGATCAGGAGTGGTCGTGTATGGATTTAAAATTCCAAGGCTATATGATAAAACATGAAATCCAATCCCAACTCTCAGCACCCGGTACACCTCAACAAAATAGTGTATCAGAAAGGAGAAATAGAACCTTATTAGACATGGTTTGTCTAATGATGAGCTATGCTCAATTGCCTAGCTCGTTTTTGGAGTATGCAGTAGAAACTACAGTCACATCTTGAACAATGTTCCCTCGAAGAGTGTTTCTAAAACATCTTTCGAGATATGGATGGGATGTAAACCTAGTTTACGCTACTTTAGAATCTGGGATTGTTCTGCACATGTGCTAGTGAAAATCCTAAGAAATTAGAACCACATTCATGGTTATGCCAATTTGTTGGTTATTCTAAGGAAATGAGAGGTGGTTTTTTCTTTGATCCACAAGAAAACAAAATGTTTATATCGAAAAATGCTACATTCTTGGAAGAAGATCACATGAGAGATCATAAAGCACGAAGCAAATTAGTATTAAATGAAGCTATTGAAGAGTCAACAAGAGTTTTTGATGAAGTTGGTCCTTCATCAAGAGTTAATGAAGAAGCTAGCACTCCAGGTCAATCTTGTCCTTCTCAATCGTTGAGCACCTCGATGCAGTGGGAGGATTGTATCACAACTTGCCCGTTACTTGGGTTTAATTGAAACTCAGGTCGTCACCAGATGATGGAGTTGAGAATCCATTGTTCTATTAAGCAGGCAATGAATGATGTAGACAAAGATCAATGGGTCAAAGCCATAGACCTTAAAATGGAGTCCATGTACTTAAATTTCGTATGTGAACTTGTAGATCTATCTGAAGGGGTTAAACCCATAGGGTGTAAATGGATCTATAAAAGAAAGAGAGATGTAGCTGTCAAGATACAGACCTTCAAATGTAGACTTGTAGCAAAGAGTTATACCTAAAGGGAAGGGGGTTGACTAGCCTTTTGAATTCAGTAGATAGAAGAAACTATTATCTAGATAAAAACGAGAGAGTTAAAGTAGGTGAGTACAGGGGAAAAAGTTTCCTTATAGTCAACCCTTTCCCTTTGGGTGTAACCCTTTGCTACAAGTCTAGCTTTGAAGGTTTATTTATACATTCCTAGCTACATCTCTCTTTCATTTATAGATCCATTCACACCCTATGAGTTTAACCCCTTCAAGTGGATCTACAAGGTCCCATACTGAATTGGAGTACATAGACTCCATTTCAGAATCCATGACTTTGATCCATCGGTCCTCGTCTACATCCTTCATTGCCTATTTATAGGACAATGGATCCTCAACACCATCGTCGACACGACGATTTGAGTTTCAGTTAAACCCAAGTATCAGTTAGGTTGTGATACAACCCTTCTACTGCATTGAGGCATTCCCAACGATTAAAAAGGACGAAACTGACCAGAAGTACTGGCTTCTTCATTAACTCTTGATGAAGGACCAGTCTCATCAACAACTCTTGTTAACTCTTTAGTAGCTTCATTTAATACTATTTTGCTTCAAAGTTTATGATCTCTCATGTGGTCTTCTTCTAAGAATATAACATTTGTCGATTCAAACACTTTGTTTTCTTATGGTAACCAACAAATTGGCATAATCTTGAACGAGGTTCCAATTTCTTAGGATTTGTCCTTAGCACATGTGTAGGACAACCCTAGATTCTGAAGTAGCGCAAACTAGGTTTACGTCCCTTCCATAACTCAAAAAAGGCGTTTCAGAAACACTCTTTGAGGAAACATTGTTCAAGATATGAACTGCAGCTTCTACTGCATACCCCAAAACGAGCTAAGCAATTGAGCATAGCTCATCATAGAATGAACCATGTCTAACAAGGTTTATTTCTCCTTTTTGATACACTGTTCTGCTGTGGTGTACTAGGTGTTGAGAGTTGGGATTGGATTCCATGTTCTATCATATAGTCCTGGAATTTTAAATCCATGTACTCTCCACCTCAATCAGATCGAGGTATTTTAATTGTTTGACCTAACAGATTTTCAACTTCTGCCTTATACTCCTTGAACTTTTCAAGTGCTTCAGACTTATGTTCCATTAGGTATAAGTAACCATACCTTGAATAATCATCTATAAAAGAGATGAAGTATTTGTACCTTCCTCGAGCTTTTTACATTCATTGTACCATAGAGATCCGAATGTATGAATTCTAAAGGTTCTTTGGCTCTATAACCATTTCCACTAAAAGGTCTTTTAGTCATTTTACCAAGATTCACATGGAAGTAATGAATTATCTTCTAACTCATTTAGAATTTCATTCTTTACCAATCTCCCGATTCTATCGAGATTTATGTGACCTAATCTCAAATGCCAAAGATAAGTACTATTGTTATTGGGAGAAATTATTTGCCTTTTAGTTTGAGTATTAGCAGTTTTAAACATCTCATGATATAAAAGTGCTTTTGCTTCAGTTGGTCTTAACACATATAAGTTGTTTTCTAATTTAGCAGAATAAAAACGTACACCATTTGTCAAACTGAACGCTTTATTAACAGAAAAAATAACTGAGCACAATTGTTCAATTAAACAAAAAATAGATACTAAGTTCCTTTTTATTTCAAGAACTATATATAGATTTTCTAAAAATAAAAATCTATTTCCAAAAAACAACTTTGCATTTCCCACTAAACAAGTTGAAATGGCGTCTCCCATTCCAATCTTGAGTGTCTTTTCACCCTCCTCGAGCTGCCGGAAGGAACAAATTCCTTGCTTTTCCTTGCAGTGGGAGCCTTCCCATTTTCTTCTTCTTCTTCTTCTTCTTTTTTTCCTGAATCTTCTTAGAACCAGAAGATGAGGGAACAGACTTAGTTCCAAAGGATGAACCCTTGTGGAACTTCTTGAAATCGGCAACATTTGCCTCTCCATCGATTGGTCCCTCATTTTTCATAAGGACTGATAAGTCTGTAACTCATTCAGGAAGGTTGTCATGGTGTACACAATTTTATTCATAACCGCATTGCTGCAGAATTGAAGGAAGCTCTTTGGAAGAGATTTTAGAATAAAAGACACCTGACTCTGCTCGTCAATGACCGCGCCGTTCATTTTAGCAACCTCACTGATTGACCTTCCTTCATATGTACATTATACACGTACTTGAAGGCCTCGTGTTGGATCTGTGAGGACGATCTCTCACCGATTATACTTGAGGGCCTCATGCTTCTTATTGAGTATGCCAGACAAACTCGCCAAGATATAGACTCGGGCCTTCTCATTGGCCTTTATCCAACGGTCATATGCATCCCAAACAGATTGGGATGCATTACGAGAGGGGATAGGAGGACACTCCTCCGTTAAGACAAATTGTAGATCATCTATAACCAAAATCGTATTCAGGTTAGATTTCCACGTTGCGTATTTTTCACCGATTAGTTTTTCATTTTTAAGTAGTGCGACGATTAAGGAAGACAAGCTGAAATTATAAATAATTTAACCATTTTAGTTATCTTTGCCTTAACCCATTACACAAGCAAACAAAAATGCAAGTAATCCAATCAATTCAGCAAAAACAAGCAATCAAAGAAAACTTTTTAGGAGTTCGTGGTGTTTTGAAACCTATGATTAGACCCTCTTAAGGGATGGTCGCTTCAGGATGATACATAGGCGGATCATAAGAATCTTACGGTGCGACCTAGAGTTGGAAACCTAGGGATATGTTGACACGCGTCCCGCTCCCAGTTACTATAGACATTTTCCCATTCACCTTGTTATTGAACCATACAAACACTTTCCGAAGGGAGGCTGCTCCTAGGGCGACAGGAAGCCGAGTATGGATCTCACGATGTAAATAATCAGGGACGTAGGAGCAAAACTTGATATAAACATCTCGTTTTGTAATTTTCCTCCCACTAAAATGTTCTACCTTATCTTAGGGTTATTTAACTTAGATAAATTCGACTAAGTCAATTTATCTAAGTCTATGCCTATTATAACTCTTACAAAAGGTCTTTACATTAATGTTCTAGGTGAATTAAATCATTTAATTAACCTAGTGACAATGCATACTAATAGGCCTTAGGTTAATTCAACTCAGGTTCCAATTCAGTTTCCAGTTAGGAGGTGTTCTGTAAATCGTCAACTTAAATACCCCAAATCTTGAGAGAACTGAAGTGGCAAAGTTCCCTTATAACCTAAAGTCTTATTTATCCTACTTAGTCATATTTTAAAACTATTTTAAAACAAAGTAAGACAAAATTCTAATCTTATTAGAATGTGATCTTAGGTCTAAATTAATTTTAAACAATTTAAAACCAATTTCCTAAGATCTTATGTTTGTATGCAATTCTTAATTATAGGTTGACGGTTACTAATCATAAATTTTATAACTATTATGAATTTTAATGATTAGCCCTATAACATGCTTTCTATGTTTTAATTAATTAACAATCAAATTCTAATTAATTAACCAACCATATTACATGCATTTCATGACATAATATAACAATTATTAATCTATGGATGTATCATGCTCAGTGTAAATTGATTTCATTTAAAATATAACACTTATATTAAAGAAACCCACCGAGAAGCCATCAGGACCCGAAGCCTTACCATTCTTCATAGAGAACAAAACTTGTCAGATCTCATCCTTAGTAATAGGATGACATAAGTCATGATAATAATCCTTAGGAGAGGAGTGCCTAACACCCATACTATCAATCACAAAGGACAACTCATTCCTTCCTTTCCTAAATTGCACACTAGAGTGAAAGAAAGCAGAATTCTGGTCACCCAACTCCAACCAACAAACTCTAGGTTTCTGCTGCAGAGAAGGATCCTATCATCTCACCACGTCCTAAGACACCTCAGTGGTCCTAGCCGCCTCACTAGCAAGATGAACATCCATAGGGGAAGCCTCCATAAGAGACTGAGCCCTATCCACATCAACCTTAGCAGTCCGCACCCCTCACTCAACTGAGAAATATGACGACCAAAACTACCCCTCATTTAGTCCCAAGTCTTTATATGAGCCCTATTATATGCAAATTCGATGAATGGCAAACAATCCTCCCAAGTCTTTAGATTCCTATCAATAATAGCCCCAAGCATAGTAGTCATAGTTCTATTAACAACATTGGTAAACGTCCATCTATTTGAGGATGACAAGTAGTTGACTACACAAGCTTAGTTCCCAATTTACCCCACAGAACACGCCAAAAGTGGCTTAAAAATTTAACATCACGATCACTAACGATGCTTTTAGGAATGCCATGTAATCTCACAACCTCCCCAAAGAATAAGTCAGCAAATTTTGTGACAAGGAATAAAATGAGCCATTTTAATAAATCTATCAACCACAACAAAGATACTAATCCCTACCTTTTTGAGTTCTAGGCAAGCCTAAAACAAAATCCATTGATATATCAATCCAAGGACTAGTAGGAATAGGTAAAGAGAATACGAAACATGGGGTTGAAGCCTAGACTTAGCTTGTTTACTTGTTATGCATCGAGCACACACTTTATGTAACGTCTTGACCTTTACATAACAAGGTTAGATTGCTACGTCATGCATACCTAAACTTTTCTATCATGAGATGAGTTTTGGTCAAAATTTTTTAAAGTAAACATCAAAACTTCCATTAGTTAAGTAAAAACTTTACAAAAAGTTTCTTTTACAAAACAACAAGATCCATAAAACGTTAGCATAGTGGAACAAAATGCATATATGACCAAAACGGTGAGTTTGATGGTTGGCCCTCTAAGTGACATCTTGTCATGCCTTCTATGCTGTGCCCTCACCTACAAAGTCTATAGAATAGGATGAGTATATAATATACTTAGTAAGTAGCTCTCACCTAAGGTAGTGCCCAAATGCACAATCACATGCAACATGTCATGAAAACATATGATTGGGTCCCAAAACATAAACATGTCATAACATGAGATAATCGGTTATGCTTCCAACATGAGTTCCTCCGCCCTGATAGGAAGATGTGGACTTAAGCGAAACTAACTCATCTGATGATTAGCTGGTGATGCAGTCAGTAGAGTCAGAGTCGCATCCAACATCGACCTTTAACATTCCGCCCTAATAGGAAGATGTAGACTTTAAGCGAAACTAAGTCATCTGGTGATTAGCGGGTCATATAGTCAGTAGAGCCAAAGTCGCATCCAACATCAATCTTTAACATAAACATAAGATTGGACTAGAAGGGTACAACCATACATACCCTACTAGCCCTGGAAGCATAACCTATACCCAAATAAAACTTGATCTCAAGATAATCATGAGCATACATAATTCATGGGGTCCCTTATAGAGAAACTTATTTTAAACATGTAACGCAACACAACAATAATAACATTATAATGCAACATAACAAAGGCACACTACCATAAAAACACTTAAAGAGACGATGAGATAAGCTATTTACCTCTTAAGTACTTGTTGTTGGTTTAATGTGCTTACTAATCTGTCAAGTTTTCCTATTTTTCACCCAAGTATAAGCAAAGAATAAGGTTTTCTCGGTGAGTCCGAGGTTGAACATAGGAACTATGTAGATTCTATAATTAGTTGGATTATTTGAGTCATGCGTTTAAAGAAGGTGGTGAGAAGTGATGCTATGTCTAAGAAACTATAAAGCAGTAAAACTAAGCTAAAGTGGTTGGATGGAGAGGTATGCGACACAGCGAAGTCAGCTAATTGAATTATATGAATGGCAAACGCAGGGCTAGGGTTGGTCATCATCTAAATTCAGAAATGCATAGTGAGATCTATTTCATACCAGCGACTCTTCTCTCGGTTGTCAGCCGTTATGCGTTATATGTCTATAACACATAGGAGAATGTTAAATGCTAAGATTATTTCTATGTCTAGATAACACTTCTTAGCCTTGTCAATTGAGTTCCACAATCACTTACTCTCTCGAGCAATCTGATTATTACTACTTATATCGATTAGCTAGATGGACATAAGCATTAGATTAAAAGTACAATTGAAAAGATGGAATAATCTTCTACAATTCTTATTTAGATCATAACGCAACCCGTGACCCTTAAGAGAGTTAGTTACTCATGGATGATAAACGACAAATGGAAAGTGATAAGAAATGAATAGCCATGGAAGATGTATAGATTGATGAATGGAATAAATGTTTAGAAAATACAATGTCTTGCTAATAAACTAAAACATAAGTGAGAAAAAGAGAGAAAACATGAAATGACTTCTCAATGTCTTGAGCTCGCCGGAATGGTAGCGTGAGTTCTGTTGTGAAGTGGTCAGGCGGAGGAAGACTCTTCTCTTTCGAGCTACTTGTCTCTGGTTGTCGTCTGCAAAGAACTTTGTTGTCACTTAAGAATTCTTCCGAGAGGTTCAACAACCTTTTTGCCTTTAGATCTGCCTTTTTATAGATGTTGCGTTGCAATCTTTGACAAATATGCATGATTGGAGGCTAAATTTCTACCTTGCGTCCATCTCGCCTAATCACGTGATTTCCGGTTTAATTTAGATCCATCACTCTCGCCGCAGATCAAGCATATCAATCTCCCTACAATCTCTCAAGATTCTCGTCTGATTTTCTGCTGCCTTGCGTTTTAGATTGATAACGCGTCCAGAGGTAGCTTGCGTTCATGCATTACAGGGTTGCCAACACATCCATAGGTGCATTAAAGGGTTGGCAACACATCCATAGGTTGCTTGCGTTTCTGGGTTAAAGCATGCGTTTTAGGCTCAAAAAGCTTCAAAACAATTATCTTCATCAATTTACAAAAGTAGAATGCATAGGAAGATTTATCAATAGAATTTAACCCCTACTATCGCCTGATTATCTATTTAAACTTTATTTTTCTAAGGGAAAGACAATAATAACTTGTATTTCTACAAGTTATCAGTGCTTATAGGTGAGAGACTTGGGTGTTCTTTCCAAACTTATCTTACAAATGAGCCCTCATGGAATATTTATAGCCATCGACCTCCTTAATGAATGGTGATGATTGATTTGATCCAATAGCTAGGATCTTCCCTCTAGATTATTCTATATTTTTCTATACAAGTCCATACTTCTCTACATATTTCTAGATTTCTCCATACAATTCTAGCATTACCTAGAACTTTCTAGATTATGCTAACTCTTCCTAAACTTTTATAGAATTCTCTAGAAACATCTAGAATATTCATACATCTTCTAGAACATTTTAGAGGTGTCTAGGATATTCACAAACCTTCTAGAACTTTCTAGAGATATCTAGGGGATTAATGGATGTTCTAGAACTTTCTAGACATATCTATAATATTTATACATCTTCTAGAACTTTCTAGATATCTAGGGGATTCATGGATGTTCTAGAACTTTCTATAACTTTCTAGAATCTTGTAGAATTTCTGGAAGCTTCTAGATCTTTTCCATATTTTGATGGTCTTGAGCATTGTGGTGCTCTTGGTTTGGGTCATTTCCTCTTGGGCGTCTAAAATCGAGTTAGGCCGAGCATGTGAACAATTAAATTTAAGAATTCTCCATGTAATTTCATATAATATTTTCATACAAACTTGGGATGTTACACTTTATGAACATCATGTCTCATTTTAGGCCAATAAAAATGTTCAGCAAGCATATCATAAGTTTTTGAAAACCAAAATGTGCCATTAAACCACCCCTATGAGCTTCCCTTACAAGTAACTCACGAATGGAACAAAATGGAATGCAAAGCTTTCCTTTTCAAAACAAAAATCCATCAAATAGCATGTAATCATTCACAACAAGTCCTATTTCATAAGATTCAGTAAAAGGATCAAATAACACATCATGATGATACAAAGCCTTTATATGATCAAAACCTGACAACTCAGTATTCAAAGCATTGAGTAAAGCATACATGCAAGATAAAGCATCTACAACAATGCTCCTTACCCTGTTTGTACTTAATCACATAAGGGAGTGTTTCGATAAACTCAAGCCACTTGGCATGTCGCCGATTGATTTTATTTTGTCCTTTTAAATGCTTTACACTTTCATGATCTGTGTGTATAACGAACTCTTTAGGCCATAGATAATGTTACCATGTTTGTAATGCACGAACCAAAGCATAAAGTTCTTTGTCATAAGTTGGGTACCGCAAAGAAGCACCATTCAACTTTTCACTAAAAAGCATCAAAGGTCTTTGATTTTGCATCAAAACAGCACCTATTCCTACTCCACTAGCATCACAATCTATTTCAAAAGTTAAGTCAAAATTAGGTAATGCAAGCAATGGAGCTGAACTCAATTTATCTTTCAAAGTATTAAAAGCAAGTTCATGTTTTGGTTCCTAAACAAAAGAAACATTCTTCTTAACCAGTTCATTTAAAGGTCAAGCAATTGTACTAAAATCCTTAATGAACCTATGATAGAATCCGGCAAGACAATGGAAACTTCTTACCTCACTTACACTTTTAGGTGTAGGCCAATCTCTTATAGCCCTTACCTTCTCCTTCATTGACTTCAACACCTTTAGATGAAACTACAAGTCCAAGAATATTGCCTTTTTCCATACAAAAGCTACATTTCTTTAAATTTGCATACAAGCATTCCTTTTGCAACATAGTCAAAACAGAACGTACATGCTCAACATGCTCATCTAAAGATTTAGAGTACACAAGAATGTCATCAAAATAGACAACCACAATCTTTCCTAAGTATTCTCGCAAGACATGATTCATTAACCTCGTGAATGCGAATTTGATGATAACCTGATTTCAAATCAATTTTAGTAAACATACTACAACCATGCAACTCATTAAGCATTTCATTTAATCTAGGATTTGGATGCCTATATTTAACATTTATTTTCTTGATAGCCTTACAATCAACACACATACGCCATGAACCATCTTGCTTAGGCACAAGACTAACAGGAACAGAACATGGACTCAAACTCTCGCGTACATATCCTTTAGTAAGGAGTTCACTTACTTTCCTTGGTATCTCTTCAGCCTCCTTTGGATTAGTCCTATATGTTGGACGGTTTGGAATGGCCGCCCCTGGAAGGAAATCAATCTTATGCTCAATCCCCTTAAGTGGTGGTAACCCACTAGGCAAAACACTAGACAAAGAAAAGTTAATCTCATTAGTTTAAAACAAGACCCTTTGCACATAAATACAAGAATGGTCTGGTATAAGAGTAAAACATTCCTAGCCTCACTTGATCTAGTATACAAACTCACAGTTCTCGCTTTTCTCTCATTTTTTCCTTTAGGCTGATTGCTAGTCTCTTGCAAACTCATACTATTTTTTTCTCTCAATTCTTTTTCTTTCATTTCTTTCTCACTTTTTGCTTTTGCATCAGCCTCTTGCCTTTTCTTTTCAAGTTTGCATTGATCAATAAACACATCTTTTGGAGACAAAGGAATAAGAGTTGTTTTCCTATCATTATGAGTAAAGGAGTAACGATTTGTATAACCATCATACACAATCTGTTGATCAAATTGCCAAGGTCTCCCAAATAATAAATCCCCAGCATGCATGGATACAACATCACACATAACTTCATCAGCATACTTTCCAATGGTAAATGAAACAAGAGCTTGCTTAGTCACCTTGACTTCCCCACAATCATTCAACTATTGAAGCTTGTATGGTCTAGGATGTGGTACAGATTGGACAAGACATCTAGTTTGAAACAAGTTCTCTCGTTGGTCTAAAGTATCCTCCTTAATTTGGGTGTTCAAAGCTCTCCTAGAGACTGAAGACATATGTGTAGGATCCTCTTCACGAAATTCCTCGCATTCACTCTCATCATTTTCTTCCTTTACAACCTCATTTTCCTTTTCATCTTCTGTCACAATTTCTCCTTCTCTAATGGTCATAATTTTCCTATCAGGGAAATCTCTACTAGTGACCTATCCCTTGACATTTCCAACATTTTAAATCCCTATTCGGCACATTAGAGTCATCAACCTTCTCTTTTCCTTTCTTAGAACTCTCCTGATGTGAACCTAGCAACATCAACTATCATGCCTCAAAGTCACATTACAAGGTCAAGAGCCAAGAAGCTACAACATCACTCATATCCAAGCTATGGTGACCTCAACAAAGAAGATTGTAGAAGATGTTGGAGTTCTTCCATACATGCTATGCAAAGTTGAGCTTCAAGATGAAGATGCATTAAATGCATTCTAACTTGCATTTAATGAAGTCCTAGTTGAATGAATGAAAGTCAAGTTGAAGCTATCAATGGAATGATAAAAAGACAGCACTTTTGTTCGAACAAACATTTAACAGAACAAATATGAACACCATCTTTATAAATAAACAGTTTATTTACATTGAAAGTAATGGCATAATTCTGTTCGAACAAACATTTAACAGAAATAAAGTTCCTTTTCAAACTAGGAACTACAATACATTCTGTAAAGAAATAAAAGATTTTTGGAAGAGTAATTTGATGCGACCTGCTCTGTTCCAACCCGCATAATCATCATTCTCCACTAAACAAGTTTTTAAAACTAGTAAATCATATATAGACAGAACCCTGATTGCAATGGAAACAATTTCCTTTTGTGAACCTTCACCTTGTTCTTACCTTTCTGGGATGCAGTTTGGTTAGTTTATTACCCTTGTTACGCTTCTTTGCTTCCTTTTTTTTTTTTTTTTTTTTCAAAGGAAGAAACAACTTTGTTCCAAAGGTTGAATCTCTGTGGAACTGTATAGAGGAACTAGCAACATTTGCCTCCCCATGATGTCCTTTGCCTTTATGCATGGACTCATAAGTCTGCAACTCATTTAGAAGGGTAGTGCGGGAATAGTTTAGCTTGTTCATAACAATGTTGGTTTTGAACTGTAGGAAACTATCAGGTAAAGATTCCATAATAAAACTAACTTGACTGGCCTCATCGATGATGACCCCATTCATTTCAGCCACGTTGAAGTGGATCATTATATTGAGACCATGTTCTCGCATTAAGGCCCCCGTTCATACGTGCATTGTAAATAAATTTCAGAGCATCATGCTTGATCTGTGAGGACAATTGTCCAAACATCTTTTGCAGTGAAGCCATGATCTCACAATGATCATGGTTTTGTACTTCTTTGCCAAAACTTCAGCAAGCTGGCAAGAAAGTATGCTCTGGTATTTTCATTTGCTTTACCCATTTCTCATATGCATCACGAATATTTTGTGATGCATTTTGAACAAGAACTTGAGGACACTCCTTAGTGATTAGGTCCTCAAAGATGAGTACAATGTTAATTTTTTTGGCCCTTAGCAATGTAATAAAAGCGCGTGAAGATGTTGAAACATAAAAATTATTTTTATCAGAAAAATTGCATAACTCATATAACCAAATCAATATTTAGCAAAATTTTTAATGTACCCATATTTTAACTTCTAATTTTGCAATGATATTTAGGTGATTTAGGATAAAACCACCGAAGGGTAGTCACTCATTCCTTCACTGAACTAAGACATTTTGAACTAATTATTACACCAGAATAGCTCTTATTCCTATAATAATTAGTCACCATTTTTTTTACCAAAAAATCATTAACTTCCTTAACAACTTTTGTAAGTGTAACCCTTCATTTTAGTCCTAGAGTTCTGCCCGAATGAGCCAACTGAAGGGAAAAATCAATTGGGGCAATACCTAAAGCGACCCTATCTAAACAGAAATGTGAGGTAAATTTCATGCAAACACCATCTGAAAAGGGATATAAATCGAGGTGCCACGAGGTCAAGCATGAAAGTTATCTAGCAAACCAATGGAGGAGACAGTAGGATGTGTTGACATGCGTCCTTCTCCCACTTACTATAAACACTTTCTCCATTCACCTTGATATTGACCTATTAAAACACCGTTTGAAGGGGGACACAAATTGAGGTGCCATAAGGCCGAACATAGATCTCACGGTGTGAAACTTTAGGGATAAACATGAGAAGAAAATGACATATCATATATATATCTTTTTCCTCTCACTGAGTGTTTTAAACTTAGGGTTTAGTACTTAGTAAATCCGGTTAATTAATTTATCTAAGTCCTTTGTTAATTTGCTCGATATAACTCTTATGTTGCATAGTTTAACAACCTTGATTATCATTTATTAAACACTTTAATAAAATCAAATCAACCATTGCATGCTTATAAAATATTTGACTAATTCATCATCCCGGCCAGTTTCCAGGTAGGGGTATCCTGTTTCTGTCAGCTTAAATATCCTAGTCTTAGACAAAACATTCCTTAAACAAAGCTCCCTTATAGACAAATATTTTATAAATTTAATCTCGCATTCATTTTAATCCTATTACAATAAATATAAAAGATTAACCTATATCTAATCATATTAGAAATATTAAACATAAGTTTAGGTTAACCAATTTTAAACCATTTAAAACTAACTCATAACTTATGTTTGCATGCAACTCTTTATCATAGATGTTAATCTATTTCATTAAACACATAACTCTTATATTTTAAGAAAAATTAAAACCTATACATGCATTCTAATAACACTAGCTAAATATAACAATTATATTTACTCGAAACATTCCCTTATGTGATTAAGTACAAACAGAGTAAGGAGACATTGTTGCAGATACTGTATCACGAAGGACTTGTCAATCCAAAAGGCATTACGAGAACATTGTTGCAGATTCGTGCAAGACTTGATTCATTAACCTCATGAATGTTGCAGACATGAAATTGGTAGTTTCATGTTCATTCAAATGGCTAGGGAGCTAGCCTTTAGAGGAAGAACCAATGAAGATCCTCACAAGCACTTACGGTCTTTCTTAGACATATGCGGAACGGTAAAGATAAATGGTGTTTCTAACGATACTATCAAACTAAGACCTTTTCCTTTCTCTTTACAGAACCGAGCAAAGGATTGGTTGGAAACCATATCTTCGGATAGTATCACTACATGGGAGATTTTGACTCAAGCTTTCTTGAGCAAGTATTTTCCACCGGCTAAATCTCAAAGGCTAAGAACGGACCATTTTGCCAACTTGAGGATGAACAACTATATGAGGTTTGGGAAAGATATAAAAATCTCCTGAGCAGGTGCCCTCAACATGGCTACCTGGATTGGTTGCAAATTCAACTATTCTACAATGGATTATCAAGCACAACTAAATCCATTCTAGATGCTACCTCCAGAGGATCAATTTTCTCCAAGAATGCTCAAAAGGCCTATACCATACTAGAAGACTTGGCAACTACATCATACAATTGGCCGAACAGGTCTTCTCCAATCATCCCAAAAGTTGCCGGATTATATAAGGTGGATGAGGTAAACTCTCCTAAAGTTCAAATGGCTTTCCTTACTAATGCTCTTTCCAAATTGACCACAGAAGGCCAAGCTCAAGCAAGTCCACCATCCATAGCATCCCTTGCCGGCTTGGCGTTGGAGATGTCTACATAAAAAGAGTTGGAACAAGGAGACAATGAGACAGCCAGTTATGTTGATAGAGGACACTATAGATGCCACCAACAACAACAACTTCCAACTCATTACCATCCTAACTTGAGGAACCATGAAAACTTTTTTTATGCGTAATAGGAATGTTTTGCAAGGTCCTCCCACTTTTTCCAATGTAAGTCCATCATATATCGAAAAGAAGTCGAACTTAGATTGTTATAAAAGGTATCTTATAAAATGAACTAATCTAGTCCATTAATACCTGTTATTTATTGATTGCTATAAAAGGTATCTTCGAATCAATTCCCAAGCAAGATCGATCATGTCAAGTTTCAATTATTCTGAACATGCAATCTAAACACCATAGAATTGCAAAAGAAACATAGCATAAGGCTAAAAGAATGCTCAAAGCTCTTTTACTATATTTTCAAATCTCTTCCAAGTCTTCTTGTTTGAACAATTACATGACATTATATAGGCCTCAAAACTTAACCCCTAGACATTCTATGAGGCATTCAAAGAGTTGTAACACTCATAATTAATGATCATTATTAGCCATCATCTAATTGTGACATAAAAATACATAAAATGACTCAAAACTAAAAAATACATTTAATAAATAGAATAAATTCGAGATTAGTATTTTTCATCCATATTCCATGCATTTGTAACCATCCAAGAGTAAATGACAACCCATTTGAAGTAGCTTGAAGTCTTTGTTCATTAAATGAAGCCTGATTCTTCATAAATTTCACTTGACTTCACATAATTGATTGTGAATTTGGATAGCATATTTTGTGCATTATTGGTGTCTTTCATGATGTACATATGGCATTATTGAGGTTCCTCCATTCATATCAATCACTCATGTTTTTAAATGTTAGAAAATAATTCACTAAAGCCCTATTTAAAATGTGAAAAATATGAATTTGGTAATTCTAACATTTAAACCGATGATATTAGTGATATCAGTTATATAACTTCGGTAGATATCATTGAAATCCATATATCAGTGTAATATCACTTAGGTGGATACTAGTGATATTGATGATATGACTTAGATAAATATGAGTGATATAACTTAGGTAGACACCATTAATATCAATTATTTATGATATTAGTTATCTAGTGATATTCATGTATCAATAATATCAAACTTATAGATATTATGATATCGATAATAGTCATGATCAAAGTTTATACTAATAGCCGCTAATAGCTTTGAGTTGTCTTTCAAAGTTGATAGTCACTCATGAAAGTCTTTTAGTGATAACTACTAATAGTTTTCTATCATTAATATCTTAATCTTTAAAAGTTAATAACCGCTTATAAAAGCCTATCAGTGATATCACTGATTAGATGAAAGAAGTTGTTGAGTGATTAACTTTACAAGTAATAAGTAAGTTTTCTTTAACATGATTAGATGAAGGAGGTTGTCGAGCGATACTATCAATGATATCACTAATAGCATACTATCAATAATAGGTGCTATACTAATAGCATGTTATCAGGAATATTCATACATCAGTAGTATCAATTATCAATTGTATGAGTTATATAACTTAGGTAGATATTGATGATAACTATCTATGTTATACCACAGATATTAGTGAAGCGTAAGTGGAGAGCGTCGATTGAACCTCCACAGCATAACTACTAACTATTGATAGCTAATTAATTAAAGCTGATAGCCATTAAAAGAAGTCCATCGACGATAGTAACTAATAGCTTTTAAGTGCTAATGTTTCAAAACTGATAATCACTTATGGAAGTCTAAAGTGATATTCATTGATAGCTTTCTATCACTGAGTGATTTAAGTATTAATCTTTCAAAGTTAATAACCACCGATAGAACATCAGTGATAACCGCTAATAGTTTTCCATCACCGTTATAGCTTAATTGTTTAAAGTTGATGATTTATGTGTAAACGTCTATCATTGATAGTCACTGATAGTCTTTCGTATCAATATTTCAAGGTTAATTTTAATTGATGAAAGCCTATTAATAATAGCCACTGATAGCAACTATCAATGGCTATTATTGATAGTCGCTATTAGTGGCTACCACTCATAACCACTATTAGTGATAGTTTTCAATTTGAGAAAACTAGGAAGAAGAAGTGCATGAAATGGTGGACTTTTTAGTCTTTTACAATATTTGGGCGTATTTTTGTGCTATATATACAAATATTTTATCCTTGTGCTACACACACTATTATTTTGGGCGTAATTGTCGTCTATGCAACTAACCCAAATTCATTATGCTATAAATCAAGGGCTCTTTTCAAATATAGCAAAAGAAATCAAAATATTTACAAATATAGCAAAATTTCACTGTTTATCTGCAATAGATCGCGATAGATTGCGGTAGACTACTATATGTGTCTATCGTGACATAAATAGTAATCTATCGCGATCTATCGCGGTCTATCGTAGATAAACTGTGTATTTTGCTATTAGTTGTAAATATTTTCAACAATTTTGCCATTTAAGATAATTTCCCATAAATCAACAAAAAAATTGTATAACACAACAACTCTACTAAAAGAGTGTTATCAAAATAATTAAAAAAAAAAAAAAATTTATTTTATGTTAAAAATATTTACAACTAATAGCAAAATACACAGGTTATCTACGATAGACCGCGATAGATCGCGATAGATTACTATTTATGTCACGATAGACACATATAGTAGTCTACCGCAATCTATCGCGATCTATCGCGGTCTATCGTAGATAACCTGTGTATTTTGCTATTAGTTGTAAATATTTTCAACAATTTTGCCATTTAAGATAATTTCTCATAAATCAAAAAAAAAATTATAAAAAAAAAAAACTATACTAAAAAAGTGTAATAAAAAAAATTAAAAAAAAAAAAAAAAAAAACTCTACTATAAGAGTTCCCTTGTGGTTGAAGTTATTATTTCATTTTTATTAGGAAAATTATTTTAAATAACAAACTGCTGAAAATATTTGTAAATAATAGCAAAATATCATAGTCTATCTACGATAGATACAAATAGACCATGATAGACTACTATTTGTGTATCAAGACAATAGCAGATAAGTGAAAGTTTGCTATATTTGTAAATATTTTAGTTCATTTTTTTATATTTGTAAATACCCATTTTTATTATGGATATCTAATAAAAGTTTGACTATTTTAATTTTAAAATACTAATTCTTTATAATCATAAAAAAAATATTCATAATTTTTCCTTTTTTTATTATTTTTTTAAAATTCTTCTTGATAAGTAACTATCGAGGACTTGAATCTAACAACTTTGTCAACAAACAAGACATTTAGGTCTCAAACTCAAACACCGCAAATCAAGATGATCTCAACCCCTAAGAATGGCTAAACAATGAATTACTTAGACGATCTGCAAAACCACGAATCAGATAAAGCTCCATGCTCCCATCAATCCTTGATCTTCGAACCACTCTACAAGCAAGATCGATCAAGTCAAGCTTGAATGATTTTGGACATAAACACCATAGAATTGCAAAAGAAACATAGCACAAGGCTAAAAGAAAGCTCAAAGGCTTTTTTTCCTACATTTTCCAAGTCCCCATTCTCGAACAATTACATGACATTATATAGGCCTCAAAATATAACCCTATACATTCTATGAGACATTCAAAAAGTTCTAACACTCATAATTAATGATCATTATAAACCATGATCTAATTGTAACATAAAAATACATAAATTGACTTGAATCTAAAAATTATATTTAGTAAATACAATAAATTCAAGATTATGTATTTTTCATCTATATTCCATGCATTTGTAACCACCCAAGAGTAAATGACAACTCATTTGAAGTAGCTTGAAGTCTTTGTTCATTAAATGAAGCTTGATTCTTTATAAATTTCATTTGACTTCACATAATTGCAAGTTCTTCTCATTGTCAATATGGATAGCATATTTTGTGCATTCTTGATGTCTTTCATGATGTTCATATGGCATGATTGAGGTTCCTCCGTTCATATCGCTCCTATTTTTAAAGGAAAAAATTCACAACCTACAATTACCATTCATATTGCTTCTTTTCTTGTTTTGTTTTTTGATACTATAAATTTATTTTCTTAACCCAAAAAAGAAAATTTCAACATATAATAATATGCTTTATTTAAAAATAAATTATTAATACAATTACAAATGTCATGTTTATTTCTTTTACGTTTATTCAATCAAATAACTTCTAAACCTTACATGAATTATTAGAAAGAACTTATGTGTATATACAACGTTGGTATTATTTTGGCAAAGTATGAATGTGAACTTTTAAATCTTAGCATCTTCTTGTTCTTCGTCTTCTACGCCTCAAGATTTTTTGTAATTATGATATCACAGATTTTTTTCAATTGGAATTTTTTTTTCATTAACCCTTTTGACGTGTAGTGATATCACATTTCCCCTATTTTGTAAACTCTCTTTTTGATAAGAAAATTTTTATTTGTTATAAAATAATAATGGTGATAATGATAATAACAAAAATTATTTTAAATGACTATTATTGAAAATATTTATAAATAATAATAAAAATATCACAATCTATTCACAATAAATCGCGATAGACTATTATTTGTATTTATCTAATAATAATAATATCTAGGTTCCATACTTTCATTCAAGAAAAGTCACACTTGTAACTGGTTTTAAGAAGAAAAAAAGGTAATGATATGAAAAATAAATACAGTAAGTGGCCTTTTTTCCATCAAATTTCCAGCAGAAAAAAAAAAATCGAAGTGATAGTAAAAAGCAACAGACTATTTCTGATTGATACGTTCTAAGCTAATTACAATATGGACTTTCCCCTAAGTTGAAGGGAAAAAACGAAGCAAAAGAGAGAAAGATGAGCACAAGAAGAGTAATTAAGAACATTGGCATTCTAAAGGGGAGAGTTGAAAGTTTGAAGTTTGAAGCTTTGTAATTCTTTCTAATTCCTTGGCTACACTTTGAATTGTCTAATGTATGAACCTAATTGTTAGATTGGCCGGATCAACCCCCCTGTCAAAATCAATGCAAAGTTGAAAGGGGAGAACGTCGTCTAGAGAAGAAGAGAAAGATGATCACTGGAAGTGCTTTCTCATCGGATTTGTTTTCCCTGGACAATTCAATTCGAGAATGGACAACTTGTTAATCTGTACTCTTTACTTTATGCCGCTCGCAAACCTTGGCTCCAAATTCCGCCCACCATTTCTCTGCTTGTGCTTCTGTAAAATGTCTTCGACTGCAACACAATTTTCAACACAGGAAAACTCAGAAAATATGCTTTGAAACTAAACTCATAAAGTGAGATTGTTGGTCTTTCATAATAGCAACAAGACCACTTAGTGAATATGTAATCAGGGCTGATTAATTTTGTATATATAAGTGCCGCCCTAAATAGTGTGAACTGAACTATAAAAGACTGATTTTTGAATCAGTGACACCATCGGCTTTCTGAAAAATTGAAACCGTAAACAAACTTTCATACTGATAGCTCAAATGGGTCGGTGAACAAGTTCAATAAGAGGAAGAAAAAATATTTACTTGTTAAGAAGATATTGGAAAGATTAAACTTACCCTAAGCTGATCTAAAACAGCAGCTTAGAATAACTTAGTTTTTTCAAATATATTTGCAACACTCACCTTCGTGTATACTCTTAATGTGAATAAGGAATATTTCTATGATAACATGATATATCACTAGACTAAAAAGCTTAAGTTGATAGGTCGACTAGTTTAGATTAAATAGAATCTTTTGAATATATTTTCAATATTCTAAATAGAAATGAAATAAGATCTGAACTTTGAACCTCTAACTTGATTATTATATTATAGATCACTATTAGACTCAAAAGTTTAATCTATTAAGCCAAAGTGAATTTTGGTTTTTTATTATATTCTTGACAACAATTTCTCATAAAGCAATCAAAACACTGATTTTTAATACACCTATAGGTAGTTAGGAGTCTAGTTTCCTTTTATTACCATTCATCAATGAAACTTATTTTTCTTTTAAAAAACACAATTTTTTTAGAAGTAAACAAGAAACCAAGGATTGGGAATAACTTTAACCTACACAATAACGGTCTCCTATCACAATGCTATACCCATATATATCTTTTAAATAATTTTCCAAACAAACCTTCAAAATATTATCTTTATTATAGAAAACAAAATATTTTTATTAGACAACACAAGTGTAGATTGGGTATTAAGGCGTCAACATAAGTATTAAGTATTAAGTTACGGGGATTACGATGAAGTAAGGAATTCCAACAATCAGCATCAGAAAGATATGGACTGATGACAAAGGCTACAAAGGGATACAGTTGTATGATGAAAATGAAACAAGTAAAATTTTAATGACACGTGAGCACTCAAAAAACTTTAACAAAAAGTGAGCTAAATTAAGTACCTGAAACGAACTCGTTTCAGCTCATTGCATCCTCCTGGCAAAGCAGACAGAGTTATGTACACGCCAGGTTCATCTTGTACAACCCATTCTGACTTCTCATTTTGTACTTTGATTCCAGTTGATAAGGTTTGACTTTTTGAAATGCCATTAGACTCCAAACGAGAGTTTATGCTCATTGAAAGGCTCTCAGTGGAAAGCTGGTTGAAATTACTACCATTTTGCCCAGAAACAGTGCCAGAGTTGAGGATAGCAGTGTGTCCCTCTGGCATCTTCTCAGCCATCTCTTTTAACTACAAAACAATTAAGCATTTAGAATCCACCAATAGAGGAGGGAGAGAATATATGTCATGCTTAAATATTAACGGAAATATTAAGGACTGATAAATTCTTTAGCACAGTTCTCTAGTTATTAGGATCATCGAAATTAACTTCTTGGAATTCACTCATATTGTTACATTAATTGATCTGTAGATTTCGTAGTAAAACCAAACTTATGGACCCTCCAGCTGGCCTTTTATAATTATAGTCTTTTCTTTCTTCTAATTGTGATAAGAACCAAAAAAATTAAAAAGAAATAGTATTGAAATGAAGAAACTGACAGTAAAATATCCCAAGTAATTCAAGTAATTTTTGACCCTCTCTTGAGTAAACCTAAGCCAAAACAACTAAACAATTGCTCCCTCCATCCATCCCACACACACTATTTATAACCATCTCCTACTAGTAAAACTTTCAAGCTAATATCAACAATATCCTTAATCCTAATAATATTTCTGTTGAAAATAAAAAAGGATTTTTGGGGATATGGTAGATTTTGTATTTTCCTTTTAGCAAGAAGCCATGGATTCTTGATTCAAGAGCCACAGATCATCTGACTGGATCCTTTAACAATTTCCTTTCATATCATCCATGTGCTGGTAATGAAAAAAATTGGATTGCTGATGGAACCTTTGCTCCTGTTGCGGGCAAGGGTCACATTTCTCCTTTTGATGGTCTGATTTTACATAATGTGTTGCACGTCCCTAAAATATCTTACAACTTATTGTCTGTGAGTAAGATAACTAGAAATCTAAACTGTCGTGTGGCGTTCTCACCGGATGATCTTGTTTTTTAGGACTTAAGCTCGAGGAAGATGATTGGCACTGCCCGGCACAATAGGGGATACTTCCTCTAGGCATAGTTATAGGACTAGTTTGTTATCCTATTTCTCAATTTCCGAAAATGATTGTATGCTGTGGCATTTTTGTCTTTGCTATCCGAATTTCTAATATATGAAATATTTGTTTCCTCATTTGTTCAATAAAGTTGACATCTCTTCTTTGTCTTGCAACGTGTGTATTTGGACGAAAAAAAATAGGGTCTCTTTCCCGTCCCAACAATACAAACTCTCTCAACCTTTCACCCTTATTCACAGTGATGTTTGGGGTCCCTCGAGGGTTACTACCTCTTCGGGTAAGGGCTGGTTCATGACTTTCATCGATGACCACACTCGCCTTACTTGGGTCTTTCTTGTCACGGACAAGTCTGAGGTCTCATCCATTTTTCAACAATTTTACACTACCATCGAGACTCAGTCTAATGCCAAAATTGCCATCCTTCGGAGCGATAATGGTCGTGAATTCCTTACTCATACCCTATGTGAGTTTTTGTCCACTAAAGGTATTGTTCATCAAAGCTCGTGTGCCTATACCCCCTAACAAAATGGAGTGGCTGAAAGAAAAAATCGTCATCTCCTCGAGGTTGCCTAGTTTCTCATGCTGTCTACCTCTCTTTCATCGTACTTGTGTGGGGATACAATCCTGACTGCAACTCATCTAATAAATCGAACGTCTTCCCGTGTTCTTAACTTCCAAACTCCTTTTGCTTGCCTCAAATTGTCTTACCCCACCACTCGTCTTATACCTGATGTTCCTCTCCAAGTGTTTGGGTGCACTACATTTGTCCATAGTTTTGGCCCTAACTAGACTAAGTTTACCCCCCATTCTCAGAAATGTGTCTTTGTTGGGTACCCTCTCCACCAACTTGTTACGGATGCTTCCATCCCACTTCCTGGAAATACTTCATTTTTATGGATATCGTCTTCCTTGAAGATACATCTTTCTTTCCCGTTAGTCCACTTTAGGGGGAGTAGTAGTGAATAGACTAACTGTTCTGATCTCCTTCCTGGACCCATCTTGAGTACCCACGACAATATTCTACCCACCGGACAGGTTCTGTAAGCACTGACTTGTAATACCAAGTATTGGGGAGAAGCAATGAGATTGAGGCCATGCGTTGCTAGAGGAAAAGTAGCCGAGAAGTAGCCGAGAATGAGAGCAAAATTTTTGAAGAGCAAAATTTTGGCTATTGGCCAAGACTATGCGTTGGTGAATGAAGAGGGAAGTTGAATTATTTGAGAAACCATGCGTTGTTGATTGAATCACGAAGGGTTGTGAGCTGAAGTAGCTGCCCGCGTCGAAGGATAAGTGATCGTTGGCAGGGGAAGAAATATGCTTGAACCATGCGTTGAAGTCATTCTGCGTCGAAGGCAAAGCGGTCTTTGACGGGACGAAGTTAGTGGTGTGAATGACTGAGTTGCATGCGTCGAAAGTTGTTTGAACCATGCGTTAAAGTCACTGCGACGAAGTTAGTGGTGTGAATGACTGACTTGCATGCGTCGAAAGTAGGAGGCGTTGAGAGCACCATGCGCTAAGTGTGGTTAGTTGCTGAAGGCATTGAAGGAGAATTTAGACATGAGCACCTTACGTCGAAGAGAGGACCCCGCGCTAGCCTGCGGGTGAGGGGTAAGTTGGCAACACAGATGTTGGTGCTTGTGAGGATTAAGTCGGTAGAATATATAGGTGAATAAATTGAATGTTTAATCATTTGTAGACATTTTTTAGAGCTTAAGTCGGCTCCATCTTTCAGAGAAACCACAAGAGAAGGTAGAGGAAGGTGTTTTTGTAGATTTTGGGCGAAATTCTACTCGTCTTGGTGCTGAAAACAGAGCTGGAAATGAAGATTGATTCTTAGTCGCACAGACTGAACAGTGGTTGATGTTTGGAGTAGAACGAATCGAGGAAGCCGAGTTTAGGGCTGAAATTTTGAAGTCAGTAAGTTAACATAATTCCTAACAAGTCTTATGAAGGATGGTAAAGCTGAAATTGAAGTTAATCATGTGAATCTTTAGGTAAAAGCAGCAATTACAGAATTGTTAGGCAATCTAGAGCAACGCGGAGTGATTTTAGTATAACTGGAGAATGAAAAAGAGTTAAGCCTTGAAACTTTGAGGTAAGCTGTGGAACTTAATTCTTTACAAGTTTGTAGAAGGGAAGAAATCTTAGTTTGGACTAGAAATGTGTTTTTAACAGGGATGGATCAAAGATACCAAAGCTGCAGCAGTCGGCTTTGTTAAGGAGAAGGTAAGACTCAAATCGTTGGTGTGGCAGAAGAAGTGAGTTGCACGAAAACTTTTCTTGAAATTAAGGTATAACAGAAGGGTAAGGAACAGCTTGCAGTAATAGCTTTAGTGTTTAAGGCTTGAGAATAAACCAATGAAAGCCTAACCGCATGATGAACTATAAACATTGTGCATATGATGAGTTGTTTTTAAAAAGACAGGGTTTCTTAAATAGAAGAAACACCTATTACAAATAAGGAAAATGAAAAATACAGTAAAATATAATGTTGATTATTTCCTTTTTTGTTTATATTTTCCTTTGTATTTATTGTAAAGATATTTGCTATATTTATTTTTTCCTTATTTGTAATAGGTTTTCTTTTATTTAAGAAAACCCTTGTCTAACAAAGAAAATAAGAGAAATAAAATATTTTCAGCATGGTCTCAGAGCATATTGCTTGAAACTCTAATTTTTCCTAAAAAAGAAACATAAACCCTAATCTAACCTAATCTGCTGCCGCCGCGCTCCAGATCTTCGCCGGACGTCTCGCCTCAGTCACCGGACAACACTCAACCTCCCAGTTGATGCTAGACCGTCGGTCGTCCGCAGATCCCGTGAATGCAGAAGAAAGTTGTGAATCGTGTGCCCTATGCGACACCGACGTGTACTTCAACACCTGGGTTCACTCCTTCTCCACCGGCCAATCAAGTCTATGCCATTGTCCGAGCGTTTTCCAGCCAGTTCCAACATTCTCCAGTGGTTTCTTGTTTCTGCTTTAAGTGGAATTTTTTTTTTTTTTTTGGGTTGTTAAAACCTTTTTTGGTTTCTTTTTTCTTTTTAGATCTGTTGTTATTTGGATTGTGTGCTTTTATCTCTTCAATATGTCAGAGACTAAGGTCTCAGCCGCCAAAGTCTTCGACAATTAGATCCATTCCAACACTCCCACTGTCCAAATCACCACCATTCGACTTAACGGGGATAACTCTCTTCATTGGTCCCAGAGTGTTTGGATGTATATTCGTGGCCAAGGGAAGATAGGTTATCTCACCGGAGAAAAAATCGCTCCAAGTCCAGCTGACCCTTTATTTGCTGTGTGGGACGCAGAAAACTCCATGGTTATGACATGGCTCGTCAATTCTATGGTGGAAGACATTAGTAGTAATTACATGTGCTACACTACTGTCAAGAAATTATGAGATAGTGTGACTCAAATGTATTCTGATTTGGGTAACCAGTCACAAGTGTTCGAGCTGAATCTTAAGTTGGGTGATATATGACAAGGAGTCAACTCAGTTACACAATATTTTCACTCTCTGAAGAGGATGTGGCAAGAACTTGATCTATTTGATACGTATGAGTGGAAGTCCACAGACGACCAAAAACATTATCGGAAAACTGTTGAAGATGGTCGCATTTACAAATTCCTTGCTGGCCTCAATGTTGAGTTTGATGAGGTTAGAGGCAGAATACTTGGGAAAAGTACTCTTCCAAATATTAACGATGCTTTTCTGAAGTTCGGAGGGAGGAAAGCCGCAGGAATGTTATGATTGGAAAAAAGGCAGTTGACTCAATTGAAAGTTATGCATTAGTGATTGAAAATACTGCAATGAAAGCTTCTGATCAATCCAACAAAACTCATTACAAACCTCGTGTCTGGTGTGATCACTGCAACAAACTCCGTCATACGAGGGAAACTTGTTGGAAACTACATGGCAAACCTGCAAATTGGAAAAGCTCTAAGCAATTTGAGAGAAATTTCCATCAGCATGCCTCCAATGTGAATATTGTTGATTCCACTCCACTCAAAGAGCAAATTGATCAAATCCTGAAGCTACTAAAATCCAATTCATCGGGCAATCCTAGTGTTTCCTTGGCACAAACAGATAATTCCCCTCAAGCTCTTTTGTGTCTAAATTCCTCTCCGTGGATCATCGATTCTGGAGCTATTGATCATATGACTAGTTTCTTGTGTTTATTTGAATCATACTCCCCTATCTATTGTAAAAAAAAAGTCCATATTGCCGATGGTAGTTTTACATCTACTGCAGGCAAAGGAACCATTCCCCTAAGTACAAAACTCATACTACGTTCTGTTCTTCATGTTCCTCAACTAGCTTGTAATTTATTATCTGTGAGCAAAATATCTAAGGATGCTAACTGCCATGTTATCTTTTGTGAAACCCATTGTCTCTTTCAAGATCAAGACTCGGGGGAGACGATTGGACGTGTTAAGATGGTTGATGGTCTCTATTACTTTGATGAAGTTTCAACTAGTCATAAAAAGATTCAGGGCTTGAGTAGTGTCAGTTCTCTTTCTGTTCGAGAAACTATTATGCTTTGGCATCGTAGATTAGGACATCCTAATTTCTTGTATTTGAAATACTTCTTTCCTGATTTATTTAAAGGAATTGATTGTTCTATTTTTCAATGCGAAGACTGCATTTTTGCCAAACATCATCGATCTACTTTTTTGCCCAAACTTATAAGTCTTTATCACCTTTTTACTTAATTCATACTGATCTTTGGGGTGGGTCCGTCTAAGGTTTTGACTAAAAATGGCAAGCGTTGGTTTGTTACCTTTATCGATGATCACACTCATTTAACTTGGCTTTACTTGCTAACAAAAAAGTCGGATGTAAAAGAGGTTTTTGTTCATTTTTATAAAATGATTGAGTCTCAATTTCAAGCTAAAATTCGCATTCTTCACTCTGATAATGGGACTGAATTTTTTAATGAACCACTAACCACCTTTTTACATGATAAGGGCATCGTTCATCAAGCTACATGTCGCGATACTCCTGAGCAAAATGGTGTTGCTAAATGGAAAAATCGACATTTGCTTGAAGTTGCTCGTGCCCTTATGTTTTCTATGCATGTTCCAAAATTTCTGTGGGGGGATGTTGTTCTAACCGTTGCTTACCTAATCAATAGAATGCCTACTAAGGTGTTGAATTTTAAAACTCTTCTGCAACACCTCAAAGAGTTTTTTCCTACTGCCCGACTGTTTTCAGAGTTACCTTTAAAAGTTTTTGGGTGCACTGCTTATGTTCATCGAACCCTCCTTTCCCAAACTAAATTGGACCCTTGGGCCATTAAATATGTTTTTCTAGGCTATGTTTCCCTTAAGAAGGCGTACAAATGTTTTGGCCCCCTGACTAACAAGTATTTTGAGAGTATGGATGTGTCCTTCGTGGAAAATCAATCTTTTTTTAGCCTAACTTCTCTTCAGGGGGAGTCATCTCTCCTTGAAGAGAACTTTTGGGACACTTTACCTCTCCTAAACATCATTAGTCCTGAAATTATGAGCTCTAGTCCTTCGATCCCAAGTGTGGAAAATTCTCCGACAGGGGGAGAAACATTACAAACAGATTTGACAAGTCGAAATCTTGAACTTTAGTTTTATACTAGAAGAAACATAATTCGAAGGGATAGAAATCAGACAGTCGAGCTAACATAGGACCAATCTGATACTCTAGTGAATGATCCTGAAAATCCGGGTATGTCTCTTAGCCTTTCCTCTCATAATATGTTGCCTGATGTCTTTGATCTTGATATTCCGATTGCCCAGAGAAAAGTTACCCACCAATGTACAAAATATCCCATTGCGAACTATCTCTTCTATCATAGAATGTTTGATAGTCATAGAGCTTTCACATCCAAAATAACCAATCTATTTGTTCCAAGGAATATACGGGAAGCTCTAAATGATTCAAATTGGAAATTAGCAGTGATGGAAAAGATGAACGCGTTGAAACAAAGTGGTACGTGGGACATAGTTGATCTACCAGAAGACGAGAAAGTAGTAGGATGTAAGTGGGTTTTCATGATAAAATGTAATGCTGATGGTAGTATCGAAAAATATAAGGCTAGATTAGTGGCTAAGGGGTTCACCCAGGCCTATGGAATTGATTATCAAGAGACATTTGCCCCTGTAGCTAAAATTAACTCAATTAGAATTTTGCTCTCTGTTGCAGTTAATTTTGATTGGCCACTTTATCAACTTGATGTTAAAAATGTGTTTCTTAATGGGGAACTTGAAGAAGAAGTATTTATGGACTTACCACCTGGTTTTGAAGCAGACCTTGGGATTAACAAGGTATATAAATTAAAAAAATCACTATACGGCCTTAAACAGTCTCCTAGAGCTTGGTTTGAACGTTTTGGAAAGGCAGTCACAAGCTATGGATTCAGCCACGTCAATCCGATCACACTATGTTCTACAAGCATACGGGAAATGACAAGGTTGTTGTTCTGATAGTGTATGTCGATGATATCTTACTTACGAGCAATGATGAGACAGGAATGTCTATTGTAAAGGAAAAATTGGCGAATGATTTCAAGATCAAAGACCTGGGATCCTTAAAATACTTCCTTGGCATGGAGTTTGCTAGGTCTAAAAGTGGTATTCTCGTCAATCAAAGAAAGTATATCCTTAATCTACTCAAAGGGACAGGTTTACTTGGTTGCGGAATTGCAGAAACTCCCATTGAGCAGATCTTAAAATTGGAAGCTGCAACAGAAAATGATGTAAAAAGGGGAAGTATCAAAGACTCGAGGGAAAACTAATATACCTCTCTCACACACGTCCCGACATTGCCTTCGCAGTTAGTATGGTAAGCCAGTTCATGCATGCCCCTAGGCCAACTCATTTTGAAGCTGTCTTTAGAATCCTAAGATATTTGAAAAGTACTCCAGGAAAAGGGATACTCTTAAAAAAAAAACATGGCCACCTACAGGTTGAAGTTTATACTGATGCTAATTGGGCAGGTAGCACGACAGATAGGAGATCGACTTCTGGATATTGCTCCTTTGTTGGAGGAAACTTAGTTACTTGGCCTAGCAGAAAACAGAGTGTAAGCAAGAAGTAGTGTTGAAGCAAAATTTAGGGTATTGGCCTATGGTATTCGTGAAGGCATATGGATAAAAAGGCTGCTGGAAGAATTGAAATTCGCTCAGACAATGTCCATACGCATTTACTGTGATAACAAGGCCGCAATCTCCATTGCCCATAATCCAGTCCTTCATGATAGGACAAAACACATTGAAGTCGACATTTCATAAAAGAAAAGATTGATGCAAGAGTGATATGCATTCCCTACCTCCCAACAACAGAACAAATTGTAGATATATTAACTAAACGTCTTCCTAAGTTGCAATTCACAAGTTAACAGATAAGCTGGCCATGAGTGATATCTTCAAACCAGCTTGAGGGGGAGTGTTGATTATTTCCTTTTTTGTTTATATTTTCCTTTGTATTTATGTAAAGATATTTGTTATATTTATTTTTTCCTTATTTGTAATAAGTTTTCTTTTATTTAAGAAAACTCTTGTCTAACAAAGAAAATAAGAGAAATAAAATATTTTCAACATATAACAAAAAAAATATAAATGAAGATATTAACAAAAAAAAAAAAAAAAAAATNTCTTTTATTTAAGAAAACTCTTGTCTAACAAAGAAAATAAGAGAAATAAAATATTTTCAACATATAACAAAAAAAATATAAATGAAGATATTAACAAAAAAAAAAAAAAAAAAGAAATTATCAACAGATGTTTCTCTTTGTTTGACCTGGTTTGTCTTGGTCCAATTAGTGCCTTAGTTTCTTATGGGATTCTCTTTCTAAGTTTTTTTGCTTCTTAGTTGAAGGTTTTCTTCTTATTGGCATGTGTTCTTCGTTATGTGTTTGTCTCCAATATTTGTCTTCTATTTGGAGATCTTGTATTTTGAAATAGTAATATCTTTTCATCATATCAACGAAATTAAAATACATTACCTTTGTAATAAGTTGTGCATGATTAACACATATGCTCCAGCTTAAGGGAGTATTAGAGTACATATGTAAATATAGGAGCTTATTAGTTTCCTTGTCCATTATTATAATTTTATTAATTTTTAGTTTAGGGCTTTCATGTACTCATATATATTGAACTCTAATTTATAGAATGAGTAAGTAGATCTCCTACATTTTTTAGTGTTACATTACCAGAAAGCTCAATTATCGTTAAAAAGAAAAAATTGTAACCAATGAACATCAGATAAATAAGAAACCAAAACCATAGTTGAAACAGCCATATTTGAATTCAATAGGAGTGAAATGCAGTGGAAATATCAAGAGAATTCATACCCTGCACCTTCAAATGTCAGAGTAATCTCTCTTTTAGTTTCAAATTTTCAGAAATAAAAATTTAAGGAAAAAAAAACATCAATTCAGTGTTTGAAGTACCTATTTGACACACTAAACACAGACAGTCAATGTTGTGTTATCGCAAGAACCAAGATCTTTCTTTTGAAACAGAGAAAGGCAACTCACCCTAATAAACACAGAATCTGTTTTTCCTCTACCTCAGACTCTAGTATTTTTAATTATGCTTGTTTGACACAGCGAGAGAGAGAGAGAGAGAAATAAAAATAAAAAAAATAAAAAAAAGTTATTAGTTTCTGATTGAATCTAAAAGTAAAAGAAAAGAAAACGAGAAAGTTTGAAAGAACCCACTTACTTATAGTTATGACATGTGAAGCTTAGAAAGGAACATAATTTATATAATGTTGGGAATATGAGATTTGTTCAACTTAGTTGCAACGATTGAAACGAATATGAAGCTGACTGAATAATAGCTGCTTTCCTAACTATTTCTAACCACATATATTTGACAATTGATGTCATAAGTAAAAAGTGGGGATGAATATAATGAAGAAATTTAGAAAATGATTAAACAACGGTTATGACATAATAGAAACTTTTCTTACAAAATCTAACCCATAAATAAAAAAGACTAACCTGAGCTGCTAGGGATTTTATAACTTCCTTGGCTGATTTGCATTTTTCAGCTTCATCAGCAGCTATTGCAGTAACATCCATCAATTTCTTTGAGGTTTTCTCGAGTTCGGCTTCAAGATTTTTGGACTTGCAAGTCAGCTCTTGCACCTTCCAATCAATTTCTTGTTAATGCTCAGTAGTGTACTCAAAGCAGAGGTTAAAAAGTAAAACTAAAAACAGCTTATAGTTCATTAACGTGGGTCATGTGACCATGTCTTCAATCATTCACATGCTTTTTTCATGAAGATATTTTTTTAAATTTTTTTGTCGGAAACGAAAGCTGGATGATATTGTGCACACACAAAAAATAAGTAAATAAAACAAAACAAAACAAAAACAGCCTACAGACAGGGGACGAGAGGGCCCCCTCGAGAGAGGATCTATTGAAGCACAGCCTTATATTGGAGGATTGTACCTAGGTTGTAACTCTCTCCTGGTTTCAAAGCGGTCAACCCATTCAAAATTATTTATCTTGAAAAAATTCTCTGATTTCTCTTGAACCAAAAATTGGTAAACAAGGTTTTCACTGCATTTATCCATAGTAGTTGAGAATTAGGCTTCAAATGCGAACCAACCAAAAGCTGTATGAATTGTCTTTAAAGATTTCACCAAACGCCCATTGTAAGTTAAACAAAGAAAACAACCGCCACCAACAAGACTTGGAAAAACGATTGCTCAAAAAAGAGAAGTTGCAGAACTCGTTTTGAACTTTTGACTTCAACAAGGCTTTATAAAACACCTAAACCATTGGATCATAGACGGCCAAATTCTTAAAAAGGGAGTGCATTGAAAATTTTTGGGAGGACTCCAAAGACGAAATTTTACAAACCGAAGAACAACCACTCTTTCATCAGACAAAGACCTTGACAAAGCCTGAAACTCAAAATCTCTTCCTCTTTCAACAGTCAACAAAAAGTAACATTCCATGATAAAGTACCAATATCCCAGTGATCTAAAACCAAACCAGTGGCAAAAAGTGCATTCTAAATAAGCTCAAAAATCCAGAATTCAAAGGCAACAAACCACAGATTAAGCCAAAAGAAAATTATGTGGCCACTTCCAAGATTAAACAATGCTAGATCTTCAACCAAGCTTTGGAGATGCTAATCCAATGAGCTACGTAGACTTATTTGTCACAACGAAAAAATCTACTTGATTTGTTTTCTAAGACAAGAAACTAAGAGTCAAACCATGTAGTACTCCGTTGGTACCAAATCTACAACTCGCTGAAAAGGGAGAATAATTTAAAGATCCTAAGAGATATAGAAGATGAGTTGGAAAATTATTTAACGGTAACACGACTAGACATCGCATATTTTATAAGTATTCTAAGTCAGTTTATGTCTTCTCTTACATCATTGGGCTACAGGAGAACAAGTTCTATGTTATCTAAAAGTTGCATCTGGACATGAGATCTTATATAAAGATCATGGTCATACAAGAGTGAATGTTTTTCACATATTGATTGGCATGGATCTAGAAAAGATAGGAGATCAACCTTTGTATATTGTGTTTATGTAGGAGGAAATTTAGTGTCGTGGAAGAGTAAGAAACTTTTTAGTTTCACGTTCGAGTGCTAAGTCATAATATAGAGTCATGGCACAATCTCTGGGTGAAATAGTGTAGATACACCAACTTTTATCCAAGATGGACTTCAATATTGCCATGCCAACTAAATTATGATGTGATAATCAAGCTACAATTCACATTGTGTCCAACCCAGTGTTTCATGAGCAGAATAAACATAAGTGGATGGTCATTTTATTCGTGAAAAAATAAAAGGTTTGTCCAAGGATATGTGAAGACTAGAGAACAATTGGGAGATATTCCTACCAAAGTTGTAAACAAAGCAAAAACTATCCATGCAACAAGTTGGACATGATTGACATATTTTCTCTAGCTTGAGGGGGAGTATTATAGTATATATATTTTTTATATTGTCCTTAATCATAATTGTACATTCCTAGCTTAGAGTTTCTTCATGCTCCTAAATAACATACAACATTTTCCAAATACCGAGTATATCATTGGGCGTTGTTGACGAGTTCTTTTTGTAATTATTCGTATGGTCATATTTTGTTAGATTGGAGATTCTTCCTCTAGGGTGTTCCCTTTGTGGGTTCTTTTTCCTTTTTGATGTATGCTCTTGTATTCTTTCATTTTTTTTTCCCCCTCAATGTAAGTTGGTCTTATAAAAAAACAAAAAAAAAAAAAAAAAAAAAAAAAAAAAAAAAAAAAAAGAT